>CABHPP010148740.1:31894-83783 GCA_902168425.1 Peromyscus attwateri
CAAACAGCCAGGCTTCCTTGACAACACTGATCTAGTCAAGCCAGAGCTCCTTTCTTTGAGAAATTCCTGCTATTGAGTAAATTCCTGTTTGGAACGAGCAGGAGTACATCTCCCAAACACCTAGAGCAGCCCAGGGGAGAGCTGGGGTTAGTTCTAAAGCACCTGTGGGTCGTGACCCTTTGGGAGTCAAATGACCCTTTCATAGGGGTCGCCTAAGACCATCAGAAAACACAGATATTTATTTTATTATTCATAACAGTAGCAAAATGACAGTTAGGAAATAGCAACAAAAATAATTTTATGGTTGGGGGTCACCACAACATGAGGGTCACAGCATGAGGAAGGTTGAGAAACATTGTTCTAAAGCAATTACCATGCCTTGGTCAAAGGCCATTTTCCTCCCATTATGTTGGTTCATAGCACTGGATAGCAGAGGTAGGTGAATCTTAACCTCCCTCTTAGGTCAGGGTGGACTTCTCTAAAGAACAGTGACCACAACTAAGTCTTAGACAGTTCTTCCTGCTGCTGGTCCCCAAGTCATTTACACACATCATTTGAGGCCCAGATTGGCCCTGTGGAGCAGATACTACTTTATCTTTATCCCCATGTCACAAATAAGTTTGTTAAGGAATAGAGAGGGAAAACAGCTGGCTTTAGGCCAAGGAGCTGCCAAGGGAGAGACCATTATGCAAGCGCCCACAGCCTGGCTGAGGGGTCACGGCCTGCGGGCTCTCTTGCTTCTTGACCATATGAACAAAAGCTTCAGTGGGGTGGCTGCTGTCTTCTAGGAAGAGAATGGAGACCATACGTACGTGGAAAGAGTGAAGATACCACTTGATCACGGGACCTTGCTAATCATGGAAGGAGCCACACAAGCTGACTGGCAGGTGAGGACTTGAAAGTACCAGCAGTTCACTCTCTGGAGACAGCTTCTGCCCGGGCTGAGGAGTAGTCCTTTCAAAGTGCACAGAAGGAGGGGAGCAAATGCTTATACTGAGTGAGCAGCAATAAAGTGATGTCATACCCCAAGTCAATCAAAACAGACCTCTCAGCAGAGGCTTCTGGTTGAAGTTTCTGTAGTGATGGAGGGGTCCACGTCTGTGTGGTTGTGGCAGCCACTAGCCACTGTGCCCGCTGACCACTTCAGCCGTGACTCACACTAATTTACTTGTGAAAATCTCAGTGGCTGCCATCTTGGGCCTCACAACACCACAGCTCTTCTAGGCCACTGTGGGTGCGGTCACGTTAGATACAGACATTCAGAGTAGAAGCAACAGCTAGAAAAGGTAAGATGCCTCGCTGCCAGGGCACTGCTGGAATCAGGGAGTTTTGTTTCAGAGGAGGAGACCTTTTTCTACAGGACCGTAGAACACCTAGTGCTGCTCATTTAGACAGGGATAAAATGGGACTGTTTCCATATCTTCAGAAGGAAGTTGTAAATCGCGGTGAACTAAAAAATGCATGTATATTTATGCCCGACAACTATTAATATTTCCATTTAGCACCGAGTGCCCAAGGAATACCACTCCAGAGAACGGAGAGTAAACCTAACCTTTCGGACCATTTATCCAGAGCCCAGAGGAGCACCCTGGTGATGGGCAATGTCTGCAAAGTTGCCCCTGAGGTGGAGGCCGTGCACCCCCTCCCCCGCTCCTGGAAGCACTTTCAGAAGCAGCTCTGCACTCTGGTTGTCGTGTGGCTGTTTGGAGATGTGGTGTTTGCCTCCCAGGCAGGTCCTTGTCCTTCTGAAGGAGAGCCACCAGCGCTTCCTGTTGCCAGCATGTCTACTAAGGGAACAGTTACTTCAAGACAGATCTCTAAATCAAGGGTTATCATTAGGCAAATTAAACACTGCTATGACTGTGCTCACAGATGATTTGGTCCATCGGCTCTTTTCCTCCTGCCCTCCCCCCTTTAATTTGAAGAAATACAAGTGGCCTTGTGCCTCTGGGGAAGATCTGAACATGTTTGTTCCTTATGACGTTAGCAAAATGGAGATATAAATACATGTCAGTGGCTCTGGAGCCTTCCACAGGCAGACAGCTGCTGAAACCCAAACAGAGGTGGCTTCTCTGGGCTTTGTTGAAGTCTTCCTTGACTCCTTAACATCTTGGCTTGTGTGTTATTGTAATGGAAAGCTGCATGTTCAGGGACACTGTTTATTCAGCTGAATCCCCCAGCTGTCAGTCTTCCTGGGGCACACTGGGCCTATAGGCCTCTGAATAAAGAGAAGGCAGCATGCTCCTGTCTCCACCCAGGCAGTCCTACCTGGAAAGACAGTGCTGCCTCCTGGAAGCAAGATAACTGGATGTCAGGAAAACAGGCTGAAATTTTGGTTGAAGAACAGCAAATGCCCTCTTGGTAACAGCTGTTCCGATAGATTAGCTTCCTCTAGAGAATTCCTTGAGTCATTTAAACCCAAGCCAGATAGAATCAGATCAGCCCTGCAGGGAATAGTCTGGATGACCTCATGGCTCTTCTACCTTAGATTTCAGAAGCCTGTGACTAAGGCTCTTCTGACTCAGTGTTCCCTTTTACTGGGTGTCCAAGATCAGGGGTTAGCTGTGATGTCACCAAGGTTTCCAAAACAGAATGGGGTAGCTGCCCCTTGTTGCATCATAAAAACACATGACTCCTTGACCTTGGCTCAGGAGCAATGTACCCGACTAACTCAAACCCAGAGGAAGAGTGAGTGTTAATGGATGAAAGTAGGACACGGGTTAGAGTTTCTCTTTCTCGTCCTGGGAGGAAAATTTACTGTCTTGGTTATTATCCTGTTTCCATTCCATGGATGATCCCCATGACATGGAAAGGTGCCAGAGGCTGGGCAAGCATACTCAGGGCTCAGATGGAACTAGCCTGGCCAGACTCTTCTCCCACAAGCTCCCTGGTTCCTTGTATCAGAGTCTGTTTTTTTAAATGTATATAGATCCATTTGTAAGAAATTATAAATACTGTATTAGAATTTGAGCATCGTACTAAGCCTTCCTAGGAAGAAGGTATGAATCACCAGGAGCATAAGCCCTCTGTTTAATTCCCAGCTGTTGACCAGTTAAAGCCAAGAAAACCTGGTATGGTCAGCTTGGATTAGGAGTTTGATGACTGATGCTGGAAATTCCTCCCCCCTTCCTTATAAATAAAAAGACTGGCCGGTGGCTCCAGGTCTTCCAGCACCCCATCCTCACTGCTGGGGCTTATCTCCTCCTGCTTTAGGGCAGCCTTCACTCTCTGCACTCAACACAGCCCTGTCTGACCACACAGGCTGGGGCTCCACCTGGGTTTCCTAGGCAAAGAGCACAAGTCACCGCTGCTGTTTCTTGCCCTTACTGGAGACTCCCAGGTGTGACTGGTACCAGCTATTTCCACCATTAGGACCCATGCCTTCTGCAGTGTCAAGCAGGTTCTTGCCATAGACCAGAACTAGAGAGTTTTGGTGTGGATAGGAATGGTGGTGTGCAGTCACCACACCAGCCTTTTTGCAGCTCCTGCCCTACCCAGGAACTGAGACAAAGCTGTTTGCTGGCACAGAGCACACCAGACAGCCAGTCTGCAGCTAAGCATGAGAAGCAGGTTTCCTTTTAGTTGCCCTCTATGAGCTTTGGTTGCCTGCAGGCCCTGTCCTATGAGTTTCTCGTCGCCATCTCATCTTCCTTGTACTGATTTTGCTGTGGAGACAAGAAGCTGCGTCCCTAAGAAGTATTTTAGTAGCACTTGTGCTGGCAGAGACATATTTCAAAGGCTAATTCCAAAGCCGGTTCCCCTTTCTCATCCATGCTGAACTGAGGTGGAATCCTCTGAGATTTTGTGTCCCTTCTGTCCCTGATTTCTTTGTGCATCAGGGCAGATGCCTGCATCCCATTTCTCCTTAGCCAGCACGAGCATCTTGTCAGAAGCTGTGGCTCACTAAACTCACAGTGCCATTAAACCGAGGAAACTCATTTTGGCGGGGGTTGGGGGCGGTGAATGAGAAACAGTCTTGGGCAACCTCCCTAGCAAGTGGTTCCTAACCATATCTAAGCAGATGTGCCTCAGAATTTCACAGATGGGTGAATTTTTCTCTACTGTTTATCCTGTCATCTCTGAGGACATGCGGGAACCCTGATGATGTCCAAACTAAGTGTGAGGCATCCTAACAGCATCACTGCTCCAGTCAGCAGACTGGTGCACTGGGCTTTACCCCAGAAATGGAACTAGCCTCCAGGCACATGAGGGAACAGTGTGACACTCAGTGCAGAAATGGGAGTCTGCTCTGGTCCAGGTCCGCTAGCCCAGCTGGTGGTCTCTAGCACATTTGGGTCACAGCTCATCCAGGAATGTCCCTTAGACTCCTTTTAGCTACCTCGGCTGCCTTGGCTCTGCTGTGGTGCACCGCAGGTCTGTCTGGATCCCATCAGTAAAGCGCCCAGGCTGCTGAGCCATGTCATGGCAACCCTGAAAGAGTTAAGTCGGCCTGCAGTGAGCAGAATGCTCGCCTGTGAGGGTTTCAGGGGAAAGCCTGACAGATGACGGGTTCCTGCTCTGCTGGGAATATTTCTTCCTTGAGTTCTGGCAGCTTTTTCTTGGCTGCAGAGTATCTAAGACCCACTTAGCCTTTTCTGGTCATAAACACTTGGAGTGTTGAATCTGAAGTCTTGATTACTTTATTTTTTAACGGTTCCTTTGAAAAAAACCGGTTGTTTCCATAGTGATGCATTCTGTTTGTTTAAATCCTTATACATGATTCCACCCACAAGCTCCCACCAAAGGACTAGTTCACAACTGCCCTTTTCCCCTAGGTTCCCATTTTCTCTTCTGAAACACACACACACACACACACACACACACACACACACACACACACACGCCCGTCCAGATTCGAGCTACTAGAATCCATTATTAGATAATAGCCCTGGATCTGGTAGGCAAATGACTCTGCTGTTTATCAGGGCAGAACGCTAATTGTGCTGCCGCAGCTGGGTTAGTAGTCCCACGCCTGGGCTGTTACAAAAGCATTTCCCTGCCTGTGACCAGAACCCGGGGTTGGGCTAGGCTGTTCTTGTATAATTTGGGGGTTGGGCAGTTTGAGAGAACCCAACTAGGAAGCAGGTAAGGCAGGCAGCACTTGTAGCCAGCACAGCAGAAACCAGACTTCAGTCAGCCCCCTTTGAGCTTGCAGAACGTGGGTGTGCCTGTGTGTGGCATCATTACAAGGGTGACTTTTGTGCTGTCACTCCCCCTCAGGGGAATGATGATGTCACTCAGCGCAGGGACAGTCCCGTTCTCATGTGTCCTCTAGGAGTATGGATTTCTCACTGTTCAAGCAGGGCTTTGGTCCTCAGTCCGACCCATTGGTTTGAATCTGTAGACAAATCCTGTAGTCTGAAGCGGGAAGGGAGCCCAGAGAGGGAGTGTGCTGCTGGCGCATTCCATCAGACTTGAGGAAAAGCAATCCCATGAGCTGTTCATTCGTTGTAAATGCCCTGGGAAAGTGAGGTGCTGCAACGGCAGAGGGAGGTGTCAGCCGAGCTCCCGGGGTCACTGGTCCTTGCCATCGGCATGCTGTGAAGACTCTGGGCGCAGGCAGGAGGAAGTGGTGGGCCACGCGAGTGCTGGAGGGCCGCGTGACCGGGGATGCAATTAGCCTCCCACCGCAGGAAGGCCGTGGGCGTGCGGTGACTAGCTCGCCGCCCGCCAGGGTCCCCAACCCGAGCACGCAATACCTCGCCCTTCCCAGAGACTGCAGCGGGGAGGTGCTCCACCTTTCCCGGGTTCCATCCGGCGCCAGCCTCACCACCAGCTCCACACTCGCGCCAGAAGAAAAGCCCCTGCCGGAGCCATTCCTAGAAGAAGGTTGTATTCTCCCTGCCTGAGGAATGACCGTGGGATGGTTTGTGGAGAGTATCCTAGGGCTCCGCAAACTCGACCCAGGGATATTCCTACCACAGGACCACCGAGGCAAGACTGGAGAGGAGCAGAGCCTCACAGAGGCTAGGGGCTTCCTTAGGAGCCTCTTGGGGTGCTGCCTCTTGGCCTTCAGTTTCCCCCATCCCCCAGAACCTTAGCCTTCAGCAACCGCTCACTGTCAGGGAGAGGGAAGGAGAAACTCCAAGCCACAGAGGCTGCTGGGAAGTGAGCCAGAGCTATGAGTGAGCTCTTGTGTATGCATTCCCCTGGTGGTGCCCATCTTGCCAGTATAGGTTAGAGACTACTGTCCCCACTGAGTAGACTAGAAGACTGATTCATAAAGCACACCATCTCCAAAGCCACCCAGGGAATGAGGCAGCACAGGATGTGGCGGGTTTCATCCGCCACTCCCAGTAACCTAGTGAAGGAGCCGCCGCCACAGCCCTCATGGCGCTCTGTGCCTATGAGGCAGCCCAGCAAGGATGGTGCTGATGGTCTGCACACTGCACCAACCAGGTGGCTCCATTTCACCTTGTAGGGTAACATGTCTCTCAGCCACAGTGCTGCCTGCAAGGACAGAATTGGGGAGCAACTTGATACCCCCCAGCCCCACTCCAACATCCACCTCTTGATAGAACCGCTGCAGAGCGCTTGTGAGGAGTGAGGGAGAGCGAGCCTGACTCACACCAGCCTGAGCTTGTGTTCCAGCTCAGCCCTTCCAGAGCTTCCTAGGAGCAGCTAGCTAATTGACCTTCATGCCTCAGTCTCCTCAGCTATGAGATGGACACACAAGCAGCCTCCTCTTAGGGGTCTTGAAAGGGCCTTGACATCAGACATGTTCCATGCCTCATAGTAGCATGTTTAGTAAAACATTCTCTTAAGTACATTTCACATGCCCTCCTAACCCTAGCCTTGACCCTTGCGTTGGGTGGGCGGTCCTTTTCTGACTGATCCATGGCCCTCTGACCTGGCCCATTCCCTGGTGTCCCCTGACTCTGCATGTGCTGCTGTTGGAGTCATCGAGGTTGGGGGTGGGGAGGTTTTCCAGAGAATGGCCAGAATGAAAATTGTGGGGCTTAATCATATTAAGATCTGACTGCGCTTAAACCCCCCTCAGACGGTCAAGCTGAAGACAGCTCTCAGGTGCTAAAGTGGCCTAGCGCTGATGCTCAGCTGGCCCTTGGCCGCCCTACCACATGCTCCCCTGGTAATTGACCTACTGCACACCTGTGGCTGGAGCCCAGGCTCCCACTGCCTTCTCCCCTTATAAGGTCACTCTTTGACATCTGCCAGCCTGGCCAACGGGTTCACCCACTGACTAAGTTGTGAACAAATGTTCCCCAACCCCTGTTGTTTCCCTTGCTGCCTGGCCTCTTCTACACCGTATACTGAATGCCTTGGCCTGGCAGATGCCACAAGACCGCCTGGCTGGAGCTCCCTCTGTTCACGACGGGGCTTTTATGTGCAGAGACCTCGTGTCAGATGCAGTGGTGGACAAACAAAAGGAGACACAATCTCTTCCACTCCAAATGGAAGCAAACCAAGGTGACTTGTGTTTTCTTCTGCAAAATTTGTTGTTTTTTTTTTTCTGCCTCCTTACCTCAAAAGGAGTGTGTGTTCTTTGTAAGAGATTAAAAAGATAAAAGAAAATCACTTTGTAACTTCATAAGCTGGAGAAGGCAAGCCTGCATTTCACAGGGTTTTTGGTTGGTTGGTTGGTTGGTTGGTTTTGTTTTGTTTTGTTTTTTCTGCATGTCTGTGTACTTTACAGTGAATTTAGCCTCGCCCCCTGGTCGTGAGACCTGAGTTCTCCTTTCCAGCATCGTTGAGTGGTCGCACAGTGTTGGGGATGGTAGCATATGGGATCTGTAGTTCTCATACAGTAGCAATGTATGGAATACATAGATCCCGGGAGATATTGGTGCCGTCTTTACGATTGGTCACCTCTGGCTTGGACGTGGTGAGGATGGACAACGGGAAGCAGGGTGGTGGCAGAGCCAGCAGCCCCATGTTGGCCTCGTTGAGACCTCATTCAAACACAGTGGCAGGGGACACTACCACGGAGAGGGCAGGCACACCAGGCGCCTGTGAAAGCGCCTTACATGTCTTAATGCCTCACATACAGAGGTGAGGTACTAGTGTCTGTGTGTGTTCATGCGGCTCACGTGCTTTACACACGTTAACCCTTGACTCATCCTTACAGCAGCCATGAGATGCTGTTACGTGTGTGTGTGTGTGTGTGTGTGTGTGTGTGTGTGTGTGTGTTCGTGTAGGTGCACTTGAACACACACACATGTGAAGGCTAGAGGTCCACTTCTCATTTCATTCCTCATGAGTCCTTGATTTTTTTTTTTTAATAAGGTCTGTCATTGGTTGGCCTGAAGCTTGCTGATTAGACCAGGCTGGGTGCCCTTTTTGCCTAATGAACCCCCATGTCTCTGTCTCCCCAGCACTGAGCCATCTCCCCAGAACCCAAGGTGCTATTTTTATCACCACTTCACAACTGAAGAAATCTGGCACAGCCGTTATCCTTAGTATCATGGTTGTGCAGCCTGTCCGCAACCAAACCTTTGAGCTTATCTGTGATCGCTTCTTAGAATGAAATTTTTTATTATTACTTATTTGTTTGTTTGTTTATTGGTTTTTCAAGACAAGGTTTCTCTGTGTAGTTTTGGTGCCTGTCCTGGATCTCGCTCTGTAGACCAGACTGGCCTCGAACTCACAGAGTGCTGGGATTAAAGGCCTGTGCCATCTCCGCCCAGCTGAATGATTTTTTTTTAATGGGGTCACTGCCTAGAAATGGAAGGCTGTGTATTTCTAAGGCTCTGAATATATAATGCAAGTAGTTTCCAGAAAGGTTTACCCACCTGCCTGTCCTCTACCCCAGGATTTGAGCCTGTCTGAGGAAGTAACTTCCAGCTGTGGGGTGGTGGTCATGGGGAGCTTTCTGGTGGAGGAGGCGCTTGGAGAATAGGGAAGTAGTGTCCGCAAAGTACAGTAGCTCAAAGCTCCTGAGCAGGGAAGAGCTCTAGGTAGCTTGTGTCTAGAAGACCATGTTTGGGGAGTGTCACGCTGGGTGAGATGATGAGAGAGAGCATGATGGACCTGGAGAGGGCAGAGGGCTGACTTGGGTAGGCGCTTGCTGATGGGGAGCCTCTGGGGTCTTGGGGGGCATTTTAGGAATGCATTCTTATCAGGATTGATGTGATTTGGCTCTAAGGGCCCCCCCCCCCCCAGGCTGTGTTTTGAATGCTTGTTTGCTAGCTGGTGGCATTGTTTTGGGGGGCTGTGGAACACCCAGGAGGTGGGTCAAGCGGAAGGAAGTTACTGGGGTCAACCTGCTAAGGCTATACCCGCCCCTGCTTCCCTTCTTTGTGCTTCCTGGTCTGCCGTGACGTAAGCAGTTTCTACCACACCCTCCAGCCACCAAGAACTCCACCCTGCCTTCCTCACTGTGACTTCCTCACTGCCATCCCTCTGACACCAGGACCCCAAATAAATCTTTCTTCTCCTGAGTTGTCGGGTATTTCAATGGCAGGATAGCAGAGGTCACTAATGTAAAGAAAGATCCAGTGAGGCAGGGAATAGGGCAACATGTAAGAAGACCTGTGGAGACTGTGACATGCAGAACTCGGCATCTGTGTGGCCCCCGGGGATGGATGGAGAGGTGCCAGGCATCCTTTCTATGGAGCAAGAGAAAAAGCAGACATGGGACTCCCACTGTGAGAGAAGAACATCAGTGTTAGCCCCGAAAGCATTTGGGTGGGGACCTCAGAGTCCACCCATGGCCAGGCAAGCTGCATCCTCCCTCACTGAGGCCACTCTGCAATCAAGCAGGGTCTACCAGCCACAGGAGGATCACCCACCACCCCACCAAGTCCTTGGGTGGGAGGTACCTTAAGGCCTGCTTCTAGCAGGTAGATGACAGCTCTTTCCAGGCAACTGTCCCTCAGAGGACTTCTGGGAGCTGAGTGGCTCATACTCTCTGTGGTATAGAGGTGGGCAGAGGGCAGGTTCCCGATACCCCACAGAATGCCTACTAGCAGGAATTCTACTAGCAGGTAGGATTCCAATAAAGTCCTGAAAATGAGTGGTCCTTCCTCATTACAGTGTAAGGTAGGAGTTAGGCCCCCCTCAAACTGTCTTCTGTAATCACATAGCCTGGGAGGAAAGATTGCCAGCAAAGGGCAGGCAGAGTGGCCCTGTGGTGAAGAGGTCAGTATTCAGCAGCCTGGGATCTAGTCTCAGCTGCTCCCCTTAGGACTTTGTGGCCTCTCTACCTGAGCCAGGCGTGTCGCAAGACCAAGACCGGAGAGGAACAATGATTGTCTAGTGCCAGCAGCTCTAGCTTCTGTGGACCAATGAGTGATATAGAGAAAAGGATGCCCCGCCCCCATACCAGGGGCAGGGTGGGAGGAGCTTGTGGGGCTCTGGGAAGGGCTCATCTTCCTAGGAGGGTTGCTATATGTATATGCAAGTCTAGGAGAGGCCTGGGGGAGCAAGGACCCAGTCTGTTGAACAGAGACTGGGGTGGCCACAGGAGGGAGGAGGGTACATCACGGACATCAGTAGAGGGAGAGTGAAGAGAGGATTCAACCCAAGTGTTCCCACGAGGAGGAGGAAAAACAGTGGCAGAGATTGGGAAGGAACAGTCCTGATAGGAAGATGCTCGAGAACATTCTGTCACAGCAGCCAGAGCTCTCTCCCACCTTGTCCTTAATCCAGCCCGAGACTACGTTCGTCCCCATGAAGGCCGGGAACAGCACAGTGCCATAGTTAATGGAGCAGATAGTGTCTACAGAACAGACAGAAATCAGGCCTGTGACCCAGCTGCAGAAACTGGCTATGTGATCTCCCATCTCTGGCTCTAAGCATAGCTTTTTCTTATCTTGGGCCTCAGTTTCCCCAGATAGAGTAGCTGCAGGTACACTACCCGCAAGAGCCTACTCTCCTACCTGAATTTGTTGTCTGGTGTCCCAAGGACTATCTACCAGGTGGCTGCTTGCCACTGTTGAGCGTGAGTGAACCCTGTGCCTTTCCTGTTACTGTGGGAAAGCAGGAGTGGGCATGGATGTTGTCTGTATCCCCCCTCTCCTCTCCTCTTAAGAGTCTGTAGACTGCACCCGTGAACGCTTGTTCTTGCTATGAGAAAATCAGTGTCAGCTGATTGACAGTTGAGATTCTAGACCCTCCCCTAGGCCCAGCCCCCTCCTTTTCCTCCTCACCTTTCACGGACACCCACCCTAGGCAGGCCCAGATATCACCATGTGGATAGGACCATATGTAATTTACAGGCCCATTTTCAAACCCCAGCCCCACCTCTGCCTGGCTATGTGGCATCTGGGAAGTTTGCTCCATCTCTGATTCTGTTTTAACAAAAACCTGGGGGTAATATTCCTCACCTGGGAGGATAGATTTCTGGGGACAGACAGGCACACACTGCTCTGCACTGGCATCGGACCTGAGATCAATACTCGGGAAAACCCCGTTTCTGCTTCCTTCCAAAGGACTGGCTAGAGCATTGGCAGCTGCTCCTGCTTGGGAATGGGAGAAAAATGAAAATGCCTTCTGCTTCAGGAGTGGCCATCTCCAGCTGGGTGTTCTAAGAGTGGCCCCATCCCCAAACACACCCTACATCCTGAAAGTTCAGAGACCTGGCCACAGCAGGCTCTTCTGGTGTCCACAGTCTGAGCAGAACATGTACGGGCTGGGTGGAGGTGTGGGGGGAGGGTGCTCTGGGCCCCCAAGATGTGCCAGCAGCTGAGTACAAGGCTGACCAAGTGCCTCCTCTCAGGGTCAGCCTAGCACACCATGTAGCAGAGCATCTTTCCAACCCCAATTTGTGGACTCCATTAAGATGTGCACCCTTGATAAGGGCCCAGGTTTCACTACAGTGTGTTCTTATAAATTACCTATAAATTTGATCCCCATAAATGCCCCCCTCAACAAGGATGGATCAGGCATGAGGCCTCACAATCTCAGGGTAGTGAGAAGAACCTTTTAGCAAGCACCAGAATCAGGACCTGCAGGGAGGTGGTCTTGAGCTGCTGCTGCTCGTCCCTGTGCTGGGGACCCAGTACCAAGACCACATGAAAGTCCTGTTCACCGGTGTCTACAAGGCCCTCTGTGCCTTCTCCATGTTAGAGACAGCTGTGGGCCGAGGACACCTCTGTCATCCAGAGACCGTTGGGCCAGCCTGCCCTCTCTGACCTTGGAAGGTGGTTCCCTCCTGGGCTCCGGGATTAATAGCCATATTCGTAAGACATACTTCTGACAGCTGCAGGGCTTGGGGCTCCGCGAGCCCAGGTGACTTGCCAAGCCCCACTGTGCGGACAGTGGAGGCCCTTTCCAAGGCTGTCGTGGACAACAGCGACTTGATTCTGCCTGGGAGAGCTTCTGATAGTCTGCCTTTGTGGTCCTGGCTCCAGCTGACTTCTGTTTAGTTTGCCAAGTTTAGTTTGGAAGCCAAGGGACTTCCAAAGCAAGGCCTGCTTCTTCTCTCCTGTGTCCTTCCTCCCAGTTGGGTCTGGTCATGTTTCCCAGGTTGTCCCAACCTCATGGATGGGAGTGATTCTTCTGCCTCTGTCTCAGCCTCCTTAGTGGACACTTGTATTTCCTTTCATCTGGAGACATAAAAATGTCACCAGGGCTTGCTTTATGGAATACGTATTTTGGGCTCACAGTCCAACAGTGGCAGAGAAATGCCTTAGGAGGCTGGGGCATGTCCTAGGGCCCAAGTTTCCCCCTCTGTATAGATGGGGTGGAGCTGGATAGACCTAATCCAGAGAGCCTGTGCTCCCAGGAAGCAGTGAGGCTTGGGGTAGGGTCCAGGACGAGGCTGCTCCACCCTCACTCTGCCCTGCCCGCTGTGTGCTGTTTGGCCTTGGTCCAATCCCCTCTCCTCTCTAGGCTTCTCCGCTTCATTTCAGCTTCATTTCAGAAGATAGCAAAGATTCCCTTGCCTTGCTGAGGTGGCCGAGGAGAAACCATGTTGCAAAGTTCAGGACCGTGCAGCACTTCATCCCTGACCCCGATTCTCAGGCCTGTGGGAAGAAGGATGGAGAGCGCGACCTGAGCTGGGGAACGGTGGTGAGAAGAGGCCCTCAGCAGGGCCACGGACTCTCATTTCTCCCACAAGCGCTGCTGGACCGCAGGCTGGACAGGATTTTCAGGAGGGTCTCCCAGGCTCACTCCCAGGATTCCCAAGAATGTCCAGCTCTCAACTCCAGTCTGGTATTCTTGGGGACTCCTCCTGATGGGAGCAGCCCTGCCAGGCTAGTCCTGCAGCCTGTCAGCAGCTGGTGTCCCATTGCTCAAGGGACGGTGCAGCCCAGATTAGAGAGTGAGCTCATCGCTGCTTGCAGAGGACCCCTGGAGGCTGAGGGTCGGCTTGAGGCCTTCCCTGGGGCCCCCCTAGCTCCTCCCCACTGCTCTGAACCTCTGTGCCTCTCTGCCCTCTCCCTTTTGCCTGTTCCCCACTCAGTGCACACTGACACCCCTTCTTGGAGCTTGCTGAGTATCGTCATGGCAACCCTCTAGCCAAATGATCGAAGCACTTTTTATGCTCCCAATTGTTCCAGACAAGTGCTAATTCTGAGCGAAGAGAGAAGCAGTTGGTAGGATGCTGGAGTCCTGGGCTTTGGGCCAAGGGCCTGCTGCAGGGTGTAGTGAGCAGCGGTGGGAGAGGAGGGTGTGGCCAGGGGAGGCACAGCCCTCCAACACAGCCCGTCTGTGGCCTGTCTGCTCCCTTTCCCTCCTCTTATGTCCCATTCATATTATACAGACAAACACACACACATGCATGTGCACACACACACAAGCACATATACACGGAGACACACAAACACATGCACACACACAAGCACATATATACATAGAGACACACACAAGCACATATACACATAGGCACACACACACACAAACACACACACACACACACACACACACACACACACACACACACACACACACACGAGTGGCTGAGTTAGAAAAATCCCAAAGGACACTGACCCATACAGCCCATCTGAAATACCACCATTGAGTACCTAGGTCCCTGAGACCCGTTCTGGGAAGATATCAGGGTAAGTTGTGGGGGGATATAGCAGCTTACCAAGGCTATGGCTCACAGTAGGTCTGTACCAGGGTCGTTCAAGAGCCACTAGGAGGGACCTGACTCTCTTACTCCAACCTGGGGAAACCAGAGGAGGGACCAGGAGCTGTCACCCTGACCCTCCTCCGGCCGCGATGTGTCCTTCAGAACCTGGAAAGCTTTGGGTTCCTGAGATCCCCTCACCTCCTGCTCTCTACCACCCTGGGGCAGCATGCTAGGGCCTCCTTGGAAGCAGAGAGATGAGCATAGATGGAGCATGGATGCCAGCTTTTAAAAGCCTGGCTCTGCCCAAAAGCCAAGTGAGGGTGGGGACAGTGGAGGAGATGGCGACAGGAGCCTCTCCCTGTGTACTGCCAACTTCTACCTCCATCTGCTCTCTGTGGATGGATGGGGCCTTCTCCCTCAGCCGCAGCCTGGCCCGTTGGCCACTCTGGCCTGAGAGAAAGCATGTACTTCTTGTGAATGGCTCTCCTTATCTCTGTACCCTTCCTCAAAGATTCCAAACCTAGAGGGGTCCAGAGCATCCAGGAGTGGCTGCCTCACCTCATGGATGGGACACGGCAACCTAGAGACAGGTGCTAAGAAGTACAACAGGTTCAGCGCCACAGCCCAGACATCTGACATCTGGTCCGGTGGTGTTTCTGTCAGCAAAGGACGGCAGGATAGGATGGACTGGGGCAAACTGAACATGTTCCTGAGTCAGGCTGACCTGTCTGGCTCTGCGTTCCTGCTTCAGGACTCGGGTGGCCCTGGCAACATACCAAGCTCATTTGTAAAGCAGGTATGTTGCTAGGACCCCTCAGAGGAGTCCAGAAGGTGATTTAGGCGAGGTGATGCTCTGAACACAGGTGGCCCAGAGTCTGCACATGGTAAATGCCCAACTGAGCACATTGCTGTGACCCTCTGTATGCCCAGGGCTGTGGCCCTGACAGGATGACTATCCTGCATCCTCTTTAATGGCTACCCCCCACCCCAGAGTATCCAAGCAAGGCCATGTATAAAATTGAACAATGTCCCCTACCAAAGCTCCCAGCGCCCACAAACTCAGTCCAGTGGGCAGCAGGAATCCAGTGCTTGAGCAGCTCCAGTATGCAGCCCCTGCTCCCAGGTTTGCCCACCCCGCCATGTTCATGACAGAACAGAAGGTTTTGCTGGATATGGTGGCACATCCCGGTGATCCTCGCTAGCACTTGAGAATCAGAGGCTGGAGGATCAGGAGTTCAAGGTCATCCTTGGCCACAGCAGGCTCTGAGCCAGTCTAGGCTGCATGAGATCCTGTATCAAAAAATCAGAATGGTCTGGAGAGAGAGCTGGCCACACAAGATGAGAACCTGAGGTTGATCCCTAGCATCCATGTTAAAAAAAAAAAAAAAATCCTGGGTATGGAGGTACCTGGTGTAAGACCAGGGCAGGGCAGGGCAGGTGGAGAAAAAAAGATCCCTGGGGCTTTCTGAGCAGTCAGCCTGAGAAAACACCAGGTCCCAGTAAGAGACCTTGTCTCAAAACTAAGTGGAAGGCTGGAGAGATGCCTTGGCAGTTAAGATGGCTGCTGTCCCAGAGGTCCTGAGTTCAATTCCCAGCAACCACATGGTGGCTCACAACTGTCCCTAATGAGATCTGGCTTCCTCTTCTGGCCTGCAGGCATACATGCAGACAGAACACTGTATAGCTTGGGATATATTAAACAAGGGTTAATGTCCCCAGAGCCCCTAGGGCCCTCCTTTGAGCATGGGCAGTAGCACTCAATGTACAGTCCCACACCAGGATTCCACCTAGAAACCTGACTTCAACTCACCGTGGCCTATGACTTCTAAGCTGTGAGTCAGGCAGGGAGATACAGACACTGAGCACTGAGTCCCAGATGTCCTGTGGAGTTGGGGGTTCCCACATCCCTGACACATCTTCCACCAAGTTGGGGGGCTGGGAAGACTCAAGCATGAGATCATAAGGGCAATGGGGGGCTTTAGCTTCATGCTAACCCGTGCTGGGCTCTCTGAGAAGCTGACCACACTTAGACTATTGGCCCCCAGACTTTACTCAGGCTTTCCAGGTGAGAAGCCAAGAATGAGGGTGGCCAGCTTCAGGTCACAGAACAAGCCTGTGGCATAGCGGGATCTGGAATAAAGCTTCGTGACCTTCAAACCTGACAGTAACCCTTGGCTGGCTTTTGTGGGTGGGCGGAGGTGCGCGGAAGGGCTACCTATAGTGAGCCTGGTTTGCATGCCATCCCGAGGTGGAGGTGGTTGTGGATGAGTTGGGGTAGTGCAGGACAGATGACCAGGCAGTGTGTGAGCTCAGATGGCAGCTTACCTTGCTGTTGCTGTTTGGTTAGAGGTGCGCTGGAGCTCAGTAACTCCAGCATGCTGGGCAAAACCTGCCACTGAGCCACACTCCAGTCCTCGTTTTTTTTGAAGGAAAATTCCATCTCTCACCCCCTCTGTTGTTCCGAGAGGCTTATTTGAGCAGTCCCCAGGCAAGGAGGATGACCTCGTGGCTAATTCGGGCGGCTTACAGTGAAGCACAAATCTCTCCCTGTTTTCACCGCCCTGCGCCAGGCTCAGGAAATCCCCATCTGAGAGTAGAGAGGGGCCAGTCCAGGGCAGCTGCCCCTGACTGGGAACTTGGAGCCAGGAGAGCTTCCTGTTAGAAAGGAAGGCTTGGCAGAGACAGTGTGGCCTGCTGGGAGCCACAGGAAATGGTGAGCATGGTGGTTGTCCATAAAAAAAAAAAAAAAAAAAAAAAAAAGACCTATATGCCCTTGTGTGTGCCAGCTCCGACCCGGGTGCTGAAGAAAGGCAGTGACCAGCGCTGAAAGCCCAGTGAGAAAGAGAAGCATCGCAGACAACACACAGTAGGAGTTCCAAGATGGAGATGGGTCCATTGTAAAGTAAAAGGGGGTAGGGTGACTGAAGGGCTGCCTTGAGGAAGGTGAGCAGGGAAGGCTTGCTTCACACTGTGGAGGTGGCACTGTAGCCGGGAGTAGACCACCAGGTGGCTTGTCTAAGGCCACACAGTGGGTTCTGGTAGGGTCAGGCTAGGATGGGCCTCTGGACTCTCATCCTGTGAGAACCCTTCTCTTAGATTCTGACATTTTCTCTTGGTCTCTCTCATTGGCCTGGAGCTCGTCGGTAGCCTGGACTGGTTACTTGGGAGCCATCCACTTGTTTTGTTTTAGTTTATTTTTTAAACAGGGTCTCTCATTGACCTGACACTCCCCTAGGGCTGACTGGCCAGGGAGCCCCAGGCATCTGTCTGTCTCTGCCTCCCTAGTCCTGAGATGACAAGCATATGCTACCACGTCCAGCCTTTTTACATGAGTTCTGTGAATCCAACTCGGAGCTTCATGCTTGCCTGACGAACTCATCACCCCAGCCCTTCTCCTAGTGGACCTGTCCCGGCCTGTTGGCTGAAAAGTGGGTCTTTTCCCACACCTCCAGTGTTGATGGCCTTGATGAATCCCAAAACCTTCACCCCAACCCCACAGGCCTCCCCTAAGTTCCATCCCTGCTTGTCATCTCCACTTGGACATTTCACGACTCCCTTAGGACAATGTCGTGTCAATGTAAAGAGTCCAAATTAGAATAGCTTTAAAATGTGCAGTTATTTCCTTATAGTTCTGAGAAGAGTTCGAGCTAGTAGCTAGCTCAGCTCCACGTGACCTATGAGGGACCCAGATTAATGGTGGTTCCCATGGTCTCTTCATTGCTGTTCCGGCGAGAGAGAGAGAGACAGAGAGAGAGAGAGAGAGAGAGAGAGAGAGAGAGAGAGAGAGAGAGAGAGTCGCAGAAGGCATTTCCTCTTGGGCAGATGAGGTAGAAGTGGTGTACTGTTACTGCCCACATTCTACAGATGGCAGTTCAGCTGAGTGACCCCCTGATACTGGGGACATTGAGGAATGTGACCCAGCTGTGTGGATTGCTAGAGGGCTCTGCCCAAGCCTCTGAAACCACAGGAGGAAGCTCTGTGTGGATGACCTCATTGACCTCTGTATCGCTGACCATTGGCCAAACTGGCAGTGGATTGCCTGTGCACTCTCCATACAGAACGATCCATCCTGGGCTCCCATAGATCAGCCTTGCAACTTTGGTGGTGATAGCAACCCCTCCAGAACCTTAGCTGGCTTCAGGGTTATCTGGTTCTAGAAAGTTCCGTGTGACCATTAGCTACACCCAGTTACTGACAGTTACTGACTTTCTGACCCAACCCATCACCTTTCACTATTTTACAATAAAAGTCACCCCCTGGACATCTGAAATGACAGACTTGGATGACACCTTTAATGTACTACTTGGCCCCAGAGGTGGTTTTGAAACCTTAATCTTTGGCATAACAGGCAGGCTGTAAAGAGGTTCTGGGCCATGGCCTGATCACCACCCCTTTGGATATCTAAGTAGCTTTTCCAACCCCAAGGCCATCAGTTTTCTGGACTCTATTTCTGCCTGTCTCTTCTTGCAAGCCGGCCAATCTCTTTCTTGTAATATCTTGCTAAAAGCAGCACCAAGCAGCCAACATACGCAAATGGCTTTTTGCGTGTGTGCTTTTCCCAGCCATCTTTCTAGAATTACATAGGCGCAGTAGGCATTTGGCCCGACTTCCAAATTACCACAGGCGATGTCAGTGATGAGCACTTCACTCCATCGTAACAAAGGTCCCCAGCTTTCTGCTCCCCAGGAGCTGTTTAAGCTAGTACTATGATTTGAATGGATCCATCTGGGACAGCTTTCCCTTCCTGGTACCCATACTGATATTTGAGCATTGCTAAACTGCTGTTAAAAGCAATGCAAAGCACAGCGGCCTCAAGTTTTAAGATTATGCAAACTGATTTTCTTCTTTTCACCTGATATAATTCTTAGCTAATATAATTTCAAGTCTCACCTAGGCAGAAAATGAGTTTTGATGGACAGCTGGCAGAATCTACCATGGCACTCCCCTTCCCCTGATAGTCAACAGTACCCTTGGATGCTTGCTGGAGCCAAATGCTTAGAAGTTAGCCTGGATCCCTGTGGCCTGCCCCATACCCCATCTCCAGACAAACACACATCAAAACATTTCCCTACATCTCTATGGCCTCGGCCCTCATGCAAGGCTTTAGTGGCCTGAGTGAGGTCACGTGGCAATCATCTAGGTGACTTCCCTGCTGCCCACACTTCTCTCCTCACAGTAGCCACAGTGAGTTTTGAAAAACACCAATCAGAGGAAATCCCGTCAATACCTTACTGATGCCCTCATGATGAAATTCTATTCTATGGGACGGCCTCAAGACCTTAAGAAACTGTCCCCACTTCTCGTCCTCCTCTCCTACACAGGCTACCCCGTGGTCACTGTGCTCACCGATCCTGCTGATGCCTTAGTGCCTTGTGCCAAAGGTCCTGACGCCCAAATACTTTCTTCCCACCGTGGCATCCCCTCCCACCCCCGAAGTGTGGTGGGTAACAGTAAGGGCTTGGGAACCACGGCACCTGGATCTCACCTCGGCACCTGGATCTCACCTCTGCCGCTGACCAGCTGCGGGACAAGTCGCTCAGCTCTCCTGTGCCTCTGTTTTCCTCGGGTATGCCCAGCAGTGCTATGGTTCGGGCTCCCCAAGGTTGCTGAGAGGATAGCATGGCAGATTTTGCACGAGTTGATGCATAACCCAACTTGCCCCGGTGCATTTGGAGCGCTGAGCAGTACTGTCATTGTCTATCAGGTGCCGGCTAAGTGCCACCCCCCTGCTGGAGAAGCCTCCCCCGGGGGTAACAGCTCTGCCCGCCTCTCCCTCTGCATTTCCGTCAAGCCACCTGTTCTTGTTGATGTTTTTATGTCCCACCCCCCCCCACCCTAATCGACTTTTATGATGGAGGCTATGGGCTCCTTCTTTTTCTTTCTCCCTCTCTTGACAAGTTCTCATGTAGCCCAGGCTGGCTTTGAACTCCTGATCCTCTGTCCTCCATCTCCCAAGGGCTGAGATTACAGGTGTTTGCCAATACCCGGTGCTCAAGGACTCTTTCACCAGGGCTCCCATTTAGTTCTCGAGCTCCCACACAAATTCTTAATAGGCCTCTGGTGAGTGGGTATATATGGAGGCCAAGCCCCACTGATAGCCTCCATTGCTAGAGGCCATGAGCATCCTGGTTAAGGCAGGACTCACAGAGTTACCTCCTGGGGCCCTGGGGCATGAGCAAGGGCTGTGAACCTTCTTTCCAAGGTCTTGGGTCACTCACTGGTGGGATTTGTCTTGAGAATGCTACCCTTAGTGTTGGGTTCTGGAGTCCACCCCACCCGTTTCCATCAGTTTCTAGTGGACTAGTTAATTATTTCTTCCGCGCCTCCATTTTCTCATGTGAAATTGAAGGAATACTAATTATCCCACCCGGCTGTTAGGAGGATGAACAAGATAATGTATGTACAGGGAGCTCTCTGGCTGGCTCTGATAGAGTGCTCCAGATGGGAGCTATTATTATTGTTGTTAGTGCCCTATCCAAGTGCCACTCTGCGGTTCATGAATGGGGGTGCCAGAGAGACTTGGGGTGGGGAGAGTGAGGAGATAAGCATTTAGGGAAGGGAAGAACTGGAATGGAATAATGGGGTGTGTTTGTATTCGTGCGTGAGCGTGTGTGTGTGTGTGTGTGTGTGTGTGTGTGTGTGTGCGCCGTAAGGCGCCTGGGGAGGGATGGCTTCAGAAACCCGCCCATTTCTCTGAGCTCAGGGCCTGGGGAGCTGGGCGCCCTGGCTGTGGAGACCCACAGGAGAGCCAGCAGCTACCCTGTGGTCAGTGCGCCTGGCGCGGAACCCGGCAGAAAAGCCTGCGCCGCCCTAGAATGACTGGAGCTGGGGGCGGGGGAAGCGACCTGAAACCCCGCGGCCACTCGGATCGGTGCAGACTTGGGGCTGAGGGTGTCCCAGGACCGACAGTGGTGGCCCGGTTCTGTGGGTCTGGGTAGCAGGGTCCCGGAGCAGCGGGTACTTTCGCTGGATCCGGATCGTGGCTGGCGGGGCCGGGCGGGCGGGGCCGGGGAAGGGGCCGTTACTTTCCCAGAGTGGCGGGGAGGGCGACGTCAGGCGGAAGGGCGCGGGGCGCGCACGCTTTAAATGGCATTCGCTGTCATCCGAGCTTGCAGTCGTGTGGGCAGAGGCGGGCTATATAAGCAGCGAGGCGGGCTGCCGCGGGGCACACGGCGACAGCGACAGCGGCGGCAGGGAGCCTCTCAGAGCGCCGCGGAGCAGCGCAGCACAGCCCCGCGCCCCTCGACGGGCCCGCCCGCCCGCCATCCCTCCCCAGCAGCGCCGGCTCGGGCCAACGAGGCCCGCCGCCACCCCGCAGCAGATTTGGATCCCCTGCCCGGAGAGCCTCAGGCTGCCGCCTCCCGGGGGACCCCGGAGCCGCGGCCGCCCCCGGAGAGCCCGGTCGCACCGCCGCCTCCCGGCCCCGCAACCACCGACGGCGCCATGGCGGCCGCCAAGCCCGGCGAGCTCATGGGCATCTGCTCTAGTTACCAGGCGGTGATGCCGCACTTCGTGTGCCTGGCCGACGAGTTCCCGCAGCCGGTGCGGCCAGCCAAGCTGCCCAAGGGCAAGGGCCGGCTGCGGCGGCCGCGCCAGTCCCGCTTCAAGACGCAGCCGGTGACCTTCGACGAGATCCAGGAGGTAGAGGAGGAGGGGGTGTCCCCGATGGAGGAGGAGAAGGCCAAGAAGTCGTTCCTGCAGAGCTTAGAGTGCCTGCGCCGCAGCACGCAGAGCCTGTCGCTGCAGAGGGAGCCGCTCGGCAGCTGCAAACTGAGGAACAGCCTGGACTCCAGCGACTCCGACTCGGCCCTGTGAGGCAACAGCCAGCTTGGGGACTCGCTCCGCTGCCACGCGCCGGGAAGCCGCGGGCGCACCCGGAGGGGACCCGTGCCCCCAGGCGGCCCCGACCATCGGGGATCAGCACCCCTCGCTCGCTCTGACTGTTGCCGGGCCGCGGACACGCCGGCTCCCTGGAGCCAGTTCGGGGACGCCAGGGAGGGGAGCCGCTTTCTTTGCCCTTGTAAATGTTTATTTTTTAACTCTTTCCCAGTACGAACTCTGCTGTGAGTGTGCGCGGGAGGCGGCCCGCGCTGAGTCGGTTCGCCGCGGCCGGGGGTCGCCGCTGCAAGGCCTTTTGGTTTGCAACTCCGATTTTGCACACCGCTCCACTGTGCCCCACCCCCAGCGCACACTCGTTCACACTCACGCCGACACTCTCGCTGAACACTTTTATAATTGTTGGGCTGGCCGAGGGGACTTGGGGCGCAGCGCGCCTGCTGCTGCTGCCGGAGGATTGATATTTATTTTTGCATTGCAATAGCTGAAGGCGTTTTATTTAACGGTCTTTTTACCTGGATGTTGTCTGTGAGGCGTCCGAATGGACACAAATAAAGCCAATATATTTACACAGTGCACTTCTCCGGGCTTTGGACTTCTTGAACCTTAGGGGGTCCAGTTTGGAAGACAGAGGAGGAGGAAATGTGGATGAGGAAGGGGCAGGGAGGGCCAAGTGGGGATAACCCAGAAAACTTCTGTCTCCAGATTGAGGCGACACCTCCGGTGCACCTGTCTACCCAAGTGGGTCCCCACCCGGCCCAGGGTGTTCCTGCCGCTCTGGTCTGCTCTCCACATGGCCTGGGAGGCGAGGGTGGTGCTCTAAGGATGGAGAGCTCTCTCCTCTGTGCGGTTGACCTCCCAGGGAGGTCCGGGTTACCTAGCACGCAAGATAGCACTCTGCCCTTTCCTGGCGATGGCTTCTTTCGGGGGGAGTGCTGGGAGACCGCAGGAGACCGAAGCCCGAACTAACAATGGGAAAGTCGGGCTGGGACGTTTAAGCCGAGGGAGGGTGAGTGTGTGGGTGCGCATTCGCTGTCCCGGCAGGTGAGCGACTCTTCCTCCCCTCCCCGCCCCCTCACTCTGCGCTGACTCAGCTCAGTGCCCAGTGCACCTGTGCTTCGGGTGAATCAAGTCTCTTCCTCCCTCCCTTCTCCTAGGCTCCCTCAGGCTACCGCGGAGGGAGGATCAGAGTCAGCAGGGCGACAAGGTCCCACCGCATCCCCACCCTTTCTCAGCATGGGTCTTTGTTTACGGAGTAGAAAACAAGCCCAGCAGCCAGGAAGAAACCACAAGGAGAGCCGAGGGCTGCTGACTCTGGGTCTCCTTTCCCTTCCCAGGGCTCTTCAGCAGCCGCCCCACATTCTACAGCCGAAATCTCCCGGGCTAGGAATGTAGCAGTGTTGCCTGGCGGCAGGTGGCGTCCGGGGTAACAAACAACATTCTGCTAAGGAGAGCCGGTGGGTGCTTATACCCAGTCCCGAACCAAGCCTGCAGAAATAGTCCACGGCTCACCTGGGCCAGACTGCTAAACCCGAGAACAAATACAAACTCTGCTCAGAGGTAGCCAAGTCTCCGTGCTCAGGCGCCCCCTAGTGGTAGGGTTAGAATATATATGTGTGTGTGTGTGTGTGTGTGTGTGTGTGTGTGTGTGTGTGTGTGTCTGTCTGTCCGACTGTCTGTCTTCCTGCACATGACCCACTTAGGATCTGAATTGTTCCTTTTCTCCTCACACTCTGTCTCGTGAAGCCATACTACGTGCAAGACAGTGAGCAGAGGAAACAAACATAAAATATACACACAACGTATGAAAGGATGCCTCCCCTACTGGCTCAGAGATGGGAGGACAGACACAGGGTGCTAGTGATTGGGGTCTTTAGCCCCATGCCAGCCCCTGAGAGCACCATGACACTCAAAATGGCTCCACTGTGGCAGGAATCCTAGCAGCATGCCCTTAGCTGCCAGACCTCATTCTTGTGAGGCAACTGTGGTTGAACCAGTCACTGCAGCTGTCAGACTGGGCTAGCCTGAGCTCCAAGGTTGGGGGCAGAAGGCTACAGCTTCACTAAGGACTTTCCTGTCCCTTATTTTTGTCTCAGCTCTTCAACTCTGGCTCCTTTTCCTCCCCAAGAGCCAGATGCCCCAGGTTTCTGAACGATCCCTCTACCTCACTGAAGGCCTTCCTGGAGAATCTCCATGCAGGGTCCTGGCCCACATGGAGGATTGTTGTAGGAACCATATCCTTTCCTCCAGATCTCAATGCAGCTGAAGACAGCCTTGAACTCCTGTTCTTCCTGCCTCTGCTTCCCAAGTGCTATAGGCAAGTTTCACCACTTCCAACTTAGATTATTCTATATTTATCATTCGGGAAATATTTGTTCACTATAGTGCAAAGCACATCCCTCTTCCTCCCACCACCCAGGGGTGAACAGGCAGGCATTTTGGAAACTGTGTCTATGTGTACATATTTGGTTTGTGCTCTATAAGTTATTTTCATCCTGCATTTTGACTTGAATGGATCTGCATTTAGTGTCAGTGCATACGGATCTGCATCATAGTTTAATAAAATCCTATTGGGTGTCTAACCTATTTATTGAAGCTAAGGCTCCTACCTACAGGCACAGAACTGATATTCAATTTTGTCCCAGGTTCTTAGTTTGGCCTCTAAGTAGCAGTTCTGAGAGATGATGGGAAAAGATGTGCAGTAGAGTCAGTGGCCCAGAGAGAGGCTGGAAGAGAAACAGAGGTTTCAGTGTGGCCATGCCTGAGAGAACAAGCCAGGCAGGGGGTGCCTGGGACAGTGGAAGAGGGGGGCAGTCTTGGGGACAGGGCTCCTCCAAGGTGCCTGGAAAGAGTTCAAGGTCATCGTCCTCAGCTACATAGCAAGTTTGAGGCTAGCCTGGGCTACATGAGACTTTGCTGTTAGACACACACACACACACACACACACACACACACACACACACACACACCCCAAATATAGTTAGTGTGTTATGACCTGGTATTGTATGTTTTCAATTCCAACCTGTGCTATTTCTAGAATACAGATCCCTAGTTTTCTGCTCTAAGCCTCTATGGCGGCCGTGAGGATGGATGCCTTTCAGAGTTCTTCCTGTGGGGCATGTAATTGACCAGAGGATGCTCTGCCTTTGAATCCCTTCACCTCCTTCGATGATGCTGACACTAGTGTGTACACCGCTAGCGATCCGAGGAGGTGTGAAGAGCTTGTAGCTGGGATTCTTGGGCCCCAGCATGTGCTGATGTCCTGCTGTAGCTTTCATAGCCACAGCGCCTCTCCGGGGAACCTTCTCCATCTTGTCTCTCAGGATCTGTCACACATCCCAGCCGGCAGCCACTCCAGGCTTTCCTAGGTCCCTCCCTGTTTTATTCCACACAGGCACATCTTGACACTTAAAAAGTGTAGTGTGTGTGTGTGTGTGTGTGTGTGTGTGTGTGTGTATGTGTATGTATGTGTGTATGTGTGTGTGTATGTGTATGTATGTGTGTATGTGTGTATGTGTGTGTATGTGTGTGTGTATGTGTGTGTGTGTGTGTAGGCATGGGTATCAAGGAGTGCATGTGTAAGTCAGAGGACAACTTGTAGGAGCTGGTTTTCTCCTTCTGCTGTGTGCTTCCTGGGGATTAAACTCAGGTTGTCTGGCTTGGTGAGAAGTACCTTTATGGCTAAGCCACCACTCCAGCCTTCTCTTGACATAATCTCTTGTTGATACCTGCTCCTTGGATAGCCTGGGCTAGCAGACCCTTTCATTCACAATATCCATTGTGTTCCTAGTATTTCTAAATCTTCCCCTTGGCCCCCACTTGACACAGGAAGGGTGGTGGACACCATTTTAGGGTGAACTTGGGGAAATGGCAATGCTCACCATACGATATATCGTGATAATCCATTGGGCTTGTTCGGGCTTCCAGGTAGGAATGAGAGTGTGTGGCCTTCGTATATGAGGGGAGGAGGGGGAGGGGGAGGGGCTCTATGCAATGGGTGTCTGACCTATCTGTACCCAAAACTACAGGAACCTAATGACTTCTTGCCCATTCACCCTTCCCCGGGCCACATAGCCAGTCCCCATGACCCACTTTCTTGTGTGGCCCTAAGATTGTGAGTGAATCTCCTCTCACACTGCAGTCACGTTCTTTCCCTTTTCCACAAATGGAGACACATAATGGCGGCAACCCTGTGGCAATGGAGCCAACAAGGACAGTGGCCTTGGAAATGACCGAGAAACAAAGGGGGAAGAACCCCAGGTCTCCTAAGGACCTGTGGAGCTAAACAACTGTCCTTACATCAGGAGGGATCACCACGGAGTTTTACATATGACAATACATGCTACCGTCTTCTTTGAGCCATTGAGTCTTCATACTTGCAATACCAGCCTTCCCTGAATGGAAATGTGTGCTGGCTGCCAGCCTGGTCATTTTTTGCTGCATTCAGGGATGGTACACATTTGCCAACTGGGAAGTTGATGACTTGTTGGCAAAGCATTGGAGAAAAATCACTTCTAGGACATCTGGGAGGCCGATCAGGTGCTAACAAGCCAATGGTTCTAGAAGTGTAGGGAAAGCTCAACAGGTCGTACGCGTTCCTCCTGCCCTCTGGCAGATCCTTTCAAGAAAGACAGGCAGTGTGTCTTAGTTGGGGTTTCCATTGCTGTGAAGACACCATGACCACAGCAGCTCTTAGAAAGGAAGACATTTCATTGGGGTGGCAGCTTACAGCTCCGAGGTTCAGTGCATTACCATCATGGTGGGGAGCATGGCGGTGTGCAGGCAGACATGGTGCTGCCTACATCTTGATCAGAAGGCAACAGGAAGTGGACTGTGACACTGAGCAAAACTTAAGCAAAAGAGACCTCAAAGCCTGTCCCCACGGTGACACACTTCCTTCAACAAGGCCACACCCACTTTAAAGAGGCCACACCTCCCAGGAGTGCCACTGCCTGTGCACTTATGGGGGCCAGTTACACTCAAACTACCCACACAGTGTCGGGAAACATGGGTGCTTTTTAACCCCCACACTAAGAATTCACACTTAGTTGTTTAGCACCTTTCTCAGAGGCCACCCAAGACATCCAACAAAGGCTCAGACCCAAGACAAGGTTTAGATTACGGCTGTTCTCTTCAGATATACTTCATATATTCACCACCCTAAGGTAGCCCAAATTACAAGAAGCCTGGGTGAGGGCAGGAAGCCAAGTCAGATAGCAGACTTCAGGACTCTACCAAAAGGTATTGCTGGGTGTGGTTGCTTAGAAACCTTGCAAACATCAGAGGAATGTTCTTTTAAGATTTAAAACTTTTAAAACTTGTGCGCACATGTGTGTGCATGCACACACAGGGGGCACACATGCATATGCAGCTACATGCATGGAGATCCGAGGACAACTTTGGGGAATCAGCTCTCTCCTTCTACTGTGTCGAGGCAGACATGTTCCTGTTCTGCCATGCTGCGTGCCCTAGGCTAGCTGGCCCACGAGCTTCCGGACAATATCCTGACCCTGCCCCTCCCCCATCTCCCCTTAGAAGTATTGGGGTTACAGATGCTTGCCACTGCCTCAACCCCCACCCCCAAACACACACACACAAATATGAGCCTCAGGGATTGAACTCAGGTTATCAAGGTTGCAGTGTGGGAAATACTTTTCCTACTGAGCCATTCCATTGGCCCCAACTAGTTTTTATTGGTTCATTTTTGTTGTCCAAGAAGGAATAAAAGAATAAGAAGTGGTGAGTATGGTTGCCCACCCCCACTGACTCCCAAAGAGGCCAGGTCCTCTAACATTCTATTTGCTGATGCTGTGGCCCCAGAAGATGATGGAGAAAGGAGAGAGTCTCAGAATGGAGTTGGCCACACAGGCAACAGTTTCTTTCTCAGAGCAGGAAGCAGCCAGGTTGGTCTGTGGCTGTGCCAGTGACTCCTCCGGTTTCCTGTTATTCCCTTTTCCAAATGGGAATTTTTCCCGTGGCTTTATTATTCTGGTCCACCGCTGTAACTGGGGTGGGGGTGGGGGAGAGGGTTGGGGAGAGGGTGGCTGTTGGCATCTCTTGCACTTAATCTTTAATGAACTGTGAGGGATCACTTGTGACTTCTCTGTTCCTGCTTCCAGGCTTGCCTCAAGCTTTCAGTCAGCCCCCCCCTGTCTGTACCTCTTCAGCTCATCTTCCCAGCATGCACCCCCACAATCAGAACTGAAGCAGCAGCCATGAAGGAACTCTGCTGCTGACTTACTCCTCGAGGTTTCCTCAACCCGCTTTCTTATACCACCTAGGGCTACAAACCTAGGACTGACACCGCCCACAGTGGGCTGGGCCCTCCACGTCAATCGTTAATCCATAAAATGCCTCACAGACTTGCCTATCAGCCATCTGATGGGAACATCTTCTCAGCTGAAGTTCTTTCTTCCCAGATGACCCTGGACTGTGTCAAATTGTCCAAAACATAGTAATAACAACCAGAACAAGACTGTTATTAATTTCTTTTTCTTCAGTTCCATTGGGACCTGATAATGACAATTATCTTCCTGTAAAGTTGTTGAGATTATTTTCTGTGACCTGGTGAAAGGTCCATGGCCACAAGAAATGTGGCATATTTATTATTTTCGTACGCTAAATCTGTCTAATAAATGGCATTGTTAGTATCCTCTGTATCTGTGACATGGACAAAGATATTTACCACCATTTTTTGCATGAGAGGGATGCAGCCTCAAAGCAAGGGATGGTTTAGGAGTGCTCATTCATATGTGAGCCTATTATTCCAGCACTTTCAAAATAGCTGTCAGGAGAGGAGAAAGGGTGTGGCCAAGTAAGGATGCACAGAGATGACGTCGGCATAAAAGGTATGTGAGAAAGAGGCATGCATGTGGCTACTGGCCCACAGACTGATGGGAAGACAATGTGAGTGAATCCTAGCACAGTGTCCAGGCAATTGTTTTTCCCAACTACATTACAAAGTCTCTTAATTGTTTAGGTCCCCAAACAGCTTCTAAGGAAGACACACTTCCTGATATCTACTTCAGATGAGCAGGACAGACAAGGTAGAATCTTCCAGAGGGCAAAACCAGGACAGCAGGGCTCCCCACCATTCCTGCTGTATCCTGAGTGTCATCCATGTATTCCTCCCCTTTAGAATGGGAGTATTTATCATGATTTTCCTTCTCCCATCCACCATTGTCTACTTGGCAAGTGAGTGGGGCACGCAAATTGTCTTTCAGTTCATGGGTCATTGTGGTATTTTGGTTGTAATTGGTCATCATAATCTCATAGGGAGTGGCACTATTAGGAGGTGTGGCTTTGTTGGAGTGGGTACAGCCTTGCTGGAGGAAGTGCATCACTGTGGGGTGGGCTTTGAGTTTCCTATGCTAAGGATACCGCCCAGTGTGTCAGTTGAATTCCTGGTTATGTAAGATGTAGGATTCTCAGCTACTTCTCCAGCACCATGTCTGCCTGCATGCTGCCATGCTCCCTGCCATGATGATAATGAACTGAACCTCTGAAACTGTAAGTGAGCCACCCCAATTAAATGTTTTTCCTTTATAAGAGTTGCCGTGGTCATGGTGCCTCTTCACAGAAATAGAAACCCTAACTAAGATGGTCATCATTCTCTTTGTTGTTGTTTTAGAACTGAAAAGAAATGTTTTTTCATACAGTAGATTCAGATCATGGTTTCCCCTCCCTTGTCTCCTCCCAGATCCTCCCCACCTCCCCACCCATCCAACTCCATGTCTTCTTTCTCTTTCTGTTTAAAAAACAGGCCAATAAAAACAAACAAACCACAATAAAACAAAGAAATAAGTCATCATTCTTATGAAGAACCATAGCTGAACCTATGGCGAGCTCTGCACTTAACTCTTTGGGTGAACTTTGGTTTGTCCTCTGTAGGGAAGGGTGGTGTGTGCCCTTTTTGTGGGAGAATAAACTTGCCCAGATAAGCAGTGGCCAAAGCAGAGGCTGTGGTGGACACTGGTAGTGGACTCCTAAACCCTTTTCCATTCTTTTTCTGAGTCATTAAGTTAAGCTGCACCCAGCCCACCCTAGCCCACCACAAATTTTCTGCAATAGAACATATATGCAAATAATAATTGCCACATTGGATCCAGGCTCATGATAACTGACATGTAGGCTGTATTAGTCAGGGTTCTCTAGAGTCATAGAATTTATAGACGAATCAATCTCTCTCTCTCTCTCTCTCTCTCTCTCTCTCTCTCTCTCTCTCTCTCCACACACACACACACACACACACACACACACACACACACACACACGTGGGAATTTATTGGAATGACTTACAGGCTGAAGTTCAACAATGACTAGCTGTGAATGGAAAGTCCAAAAATCCAGTAGTTGCTCAGTATCACAAGGCTGGGTGTCTCAGCTGGTCTTCTGTATATGCTGGAATCCTGAAGAAGTAGGCTCCAATGCCAGTGAAGGAATGGATGTGCTGGCAAGACCAGGGCAAGCAGGTGAAGAACGAACAATCCCTCCTTCTTCCATGGTCCTTATACAGGCTTCCAGCAGAAGGTGTGGCCCAGATAAAAGTGTGTCTTCCTGCCTCAAGTTCTGGATTAAAGACATGTCTCATCTCACCTCAAGGTCCAGATCAAAAGCCTGTATCTTCCAGCCTCAAGATCCAGATCACAAGTGTGCCCTCCATTTCTGGATTGTAGTGCATTCCAGATGTAGTCAAGTTGACAACCAAGAATAGCCGTCACACAGGCCCATGATCTCCTCCACCAATATAGCAACGGACTACATTGGTAACTTGGTAGCTGCTCATCCTCTTCCTCCTTTCTCCACCCTGCTTCTCCTCCTCCTTTTCCTTCTTGTTTCAGTCTCTGTCCTATTCTGTGACGAGACAGAAAGACCAAGGCAACTAATAGATAGGGATTTAATCTGGGAGCTCATGGCCACAGAGGGTTAGAGTCTACGAGCATCATGGCTTCAGCAGGAAGCATGACAACATTGCAGGCAGGCAGCCATGGTGCTAGAGCAGTAACTGAGAGCTTACACCTGGTCCACGTGGAGAGGTCAAAAGAGAGAGAGAGAGAGAGAGAGAGAGAGAGAGAGAACTGGGAATGCTGTGAGCTTTTGAACCCTCAAAGCCCAACCCAATGACACCCCTCCTCCAACAAGGTCATACACACCTCCTAATCCTTCCCAAACAGTTCCATCAACTGGTGACCAAACATTAAAAAACATGAGCCTATGGGGCCATTCTTATTCAAACCACCATTCTCCTCTTCCTTCTCCTTCCTCCTCTTCCCCTTCCCTATTTAACTGCCCTTTCTCTTTCTTCTTCACACATATATTCCCATTTCTCTTTCTTCTTAATTAAAAAAAAGAGAGAGAAAGATAGATAGGGTCTCATTCTGTACTCCAGGCTGACCTGGAACTCATGCTACTCCTGCCTCATATCCTGAGTGCTAGGATTACAGGCATGCACCACCAAGCCTAGCCAGATTTAAGTTTAAACTGGCTTTACCAAGCCACAGCCTGGAAGGAATGTGGGTCCCTGAACTACTGAGTAAGATAAGCTTCCTGCTCTTCCAGGCTCTTTTAGGATAAAGAGGAAGGTTTTTCACTGTGGCAGAGGTCTCTTACCCTGTAGAATTGCCCCAGAAGCACACCAACTTTGCTTTTCTCTCCACATGACCCGGCAGGAAAGAGGTGGATACTAGTGTGCTGCTGACCTCTATGCATTGCTGAAATTAATGTTGAGTGGAATAACTTGGTTATCTATGGCACCGCTATTAGTTTTAGCTATATTTGCATTTAATTTGGATGGCACTCTGAAATATTACATAGCTCCCTGTCATCGTGCTTAATGCTCTTTAGCCTGGATTGCATTTGTTTGCTAATAAAATCCTGGCATCCTAATTATTCTTCCCTGTCTGGTATGACTTTGCTAATCCTCTTTGTTTTCAGCCTCTAAGTGTACTGGGGTGTGGCTTGAGCCAGTGTGGCTTACATTCATTTGCAGGATTTGAGAGTGAGACTCCCTGTCACAAAACTAAAACAAAACAAAATTGGATTTAATCTGAAAATATATTTTAAAAAACCAACCTAATTGTATACTGATAACAAGTAAAGATATTGAATTAACAATTAAAAATTCCCAGCAAAGAAAAGTCAAGGACCAGACTGCTTCAGTGAAAATTCTACCAAACATGTGAAGAACATCCCCCAAAATATAGAATGCCAGAGAACATGTCTCAACTCATGTCAGGAGGTCAGCAAAACCTTGATAGCAAAGCCAAACCACCATGAGAAAACTGTAGGTCAACATCTACATGCAAAAACCCTCAACAAATACATTCAAACCAGACCCAGTGGCATACTGAATGGATTACATGGCACAACCAGTCAGAATGCAAAGGTGATTTAACATAAAACAAAGCAACCAGTGTGTTACACTCCAGCAAAAGAGCAACGTGGTGGGAAAAAAAAAAATCACTCGGACCTCTCAATTCATCCAGAAAGATCACTTAACTGAAACTGTCACCTGGTCTCAACAAAACAAAACAAAGCACTGGACAAAGTAAGAATGGAAAGAAACTTCCTCGAGAACCTTTATCAAAACCCCACATCTAATATCAAAGTCAGGAACCACCAAAAGCCTCCTGGTGTGACCAGGAGGAACAAAGCACTGGACATTCTAGCTAGAACCATTAGGCATAAACATAAATCAAAACCATCCAGCTTGGAAAGGCAGCAGTAAAGCCATCTCCATTCACAGATGACCAGCTTCCCTGTGTAGAAAACACTCAATAAACAACAACAAAACTACAAACTAATGAGTCATTTGGAAAACCTGCAAGATAGATGAACCACATCCCCAAATCGGGTGTCTTTCTACACACTAGCAAAGAACAATCTGAAGAACAAACCAAGAAAAGAACCTAACTTCGGATAGCACCAACAGGCATCAAATAGGCTCTTCTGTCTCTCTGCTCTCTGTGTACAGATGCAATGTGATCTCTGCTTCCTGCTGCCCCCACCCCTGCCCATGATGGACTCTATCCCTCTGGAACTGTAAGCCCAAATAAACCTTTCTTCCTCGGGTTGCTTTTGGTTATAGTATTTTATTATAGAAAAAATTTAAAAGGCATAGGATACTTAGGAATAAATTTACTGGGGAGACATAACTATAAATTGCTGAACTAAAACATGGCTGAAAGAAATTAAAGACAACTAAGCAAGTGGAAAGATATTCATTCCATGCTCATTAGTTAGAAAAGTTAATATTGTTAACGTCTAATATTCTTACATTGACCTGTAGGTTCAATGCACCTCTATAAGCATTCTAATGCCTGCCCACAAATGGAAAATCTAGTTCTATGATTCATGTAAATTCTAAGGAGCATGGAGTAGACAGAATCATCTTGAAAAATAATCAAGTGGGAAGATACACTTCTCGAGTTCCAAACGTACTGAAAAGCTACAGAAATCTAACCAGAGTGGTTGTAGGATAAACATAATGAAGTAGAACTGAGGGTCCAAAACCAAAATCATAGTCAGTGGCCAGTTGTTTCACCAAAGTGCCAAAGCCATTGGATGGGTGTGAAGGTTCATTTTGGCTTGTCAACGAGACAGGACTTAGAATCACCATGGAAACAATTTCTGGGCATGTATGTGAGGGATTTTCTAAACTAGGTTAACTGAAGTGGACAGACTCCTAAGTGGGCAGGACCGTCCCATGGGCTGGGGTCCAGGCCGGATAAGGAGAGAGTGAGTCCTGCAGCTTTCATGGCTCTCTGTGTCTTGATTACAGATGGAATTTGACAAGCTGCCTCAAGCTCCCGCCACCATGACTCCCTGCCATGCTGCACCTTTGAACTGTGAGCTCAATCCTTCCCTTCTTTATGAAGCTTTTGACGGGCATTTCATTGTAGCAACAAGACAGTACCTAATGCAACCAGCAAATGGTGGTTTGTTTTCACCAAATGGTGCTGGAACAACTGGATACCCACAAACCAAAGACTGACAGTGGACCCTTGCTTCATAGCGTGTACAAAACCTAATTCAAAATGGGTCAAAAATTCAAAGTATAAGAGCTAAAATAATAAAACACTTAGAAGAATATAGGAACAAGTCTTTGTGGCCTAATGGTATCTCACATGTAGTGCCAGATACACAAACAGTTAAAGAAAACAATATACAAGTCATATTTAATCAAAATTAAAATCTTTCTGCTAGGCCTGGTGACATGTATCTATAATACCACCATCATACAGGTTGTGGCAGGAACATGAAGAGTTCAGGACAGCCTAGGATGAGAGGCAGGTCTTTGGCTTAAACATTAGGAGTTTTCATATATCCAGGATTCCACCAAGAAAATAAATAGGCTACAGCAAGACAGCACAGTGAGTATGAAGGTTCTTGCCACTAAGCCTGATGACTTGAGTTCTATCTCTGGGACCTACATGGTAGGAGACAACTGATTTGCACAGCTACACACACACTGACCTACACACACACACACACACACACACACACACATACACACACACACACACACACACACTCTAAATGAATGGGCCAGGCAGTGATGGCACATTGTTGTGGAATATTAATTTAAGATGTCTTACATTCATTTATGCTGTGGAATATTTGTTTATTGATGCAAAGATGTGTTGCATTCTTTTATGTTTCATTTGTTTAACTCTGTGAAGCTGCATTACTTTGCCCGTCTAAAATACCTGATTGATCTAATAAAGAGCTAAACAGCCAGTAGCTAGGCAGGAGAGAGGAATAGGCAGGGCTGGCATGCAGAGAGAATAATGGAACGAGAAAAGGAGGAGAGGAGGATGCCAGGGGCCAGCCACCCAGCCCTGAAATAAGAAGGAAAGAAAAGGTATACAGAAATAGATAAAGGCAAAAGCCCAGAGGCAAAAGGTAGATGGGATCATTTAAGAAAAGCTGACTAGAAATAAGCCAAGCTAAGGCTGGGTATTCGTAAGAAAGAATAAGTCTCTGTGTGATTATTTGGGAGCTGAGTGGCAGACCCTCCAAAGAGCAAAGATTTAAAAACAACAACAATAACAACAATTACATCACACACCTTTAATCCCAGCACTTGGGAGGCAGAGACAGGCAGATCTCTGTGAGTCTGAGGCCAGCCTGGTCTACAGAGTGAGATCCAGGACAGGCTCCAAAATTACACAGAGAAACCCTGTCTTGAAAAACCGAAAGAAAGAAGAAAGAAAGGAAGGAAGAAAGGAAGGAAAGAAGGAAGGAAGGAAGGAAGGAAGGAAGGAAAGAAGGAAGGAAGAAAGAAAGGAAGAAAGGAAGAAAGAAAAAGAAAAGCAGATGAGTAGACAATCCACAGAATTGAAAAGATACATTTCTGAGTCATATATCCAAAGAGGTATTGTGTCCAGAATACTTAGGAAACTCTTACAACTCTACAGCAAAAAGCAATCCTAGTAAAAGTGGGCAAAGGGGGCTGAAGAGATGGCTCAGCAGTTATGAGCACCGGCTGCTTGATTCCCAGCGTCCACACCAGGGTTCACAACATCTGTAACTCTAGCCCCAGGGAATCCAGCTCCCTCTTCTGGCCTCCAAGGGTACTGCACACACCTGGTGCATAGACATATAGGAAAAACACCCATATACACAAATTTTCTTTTAATAGTTAAAGAAAAAATAAAGGACTCAAACAGTCATTATCCAAAGAAGACATACAATAGTTAAAGACATCCTGGGAGTCTTGTGCCACTGGTCAGCATTGACTGTTGGGGAGACCAGCCTGATTTTTATACCTTTTATGAGTCACTTGATTTTTTTGGCTTGGCTGGTCAAAGGATAATTTTTTCCCCCCTTTAAGCCTGGTAATTTTATTAGAAGAGTCTTGGAATTGGCTGTTCTAGGTCAAAGTCCCTGGCACACAGAGTGCCTTTCAGGTAGATTTATATCTTTGGTTTCAAGAACATCACTTTCCACTCTATTTTAAGTATTGCGTTCCATTGTTTGGCTTTTATTCTTTAGGAATTCTAATTATGTATATGCTGGCTCTCTTTTGTCCTTTTTTTCCTGTGTATGTAATTTTTGCTGGAATGAAAAACAACCACTGTCTTCACTCTGCCCCATTGTGTTTCCTTCTCTGTTTCGAGCCTGGTACCATTGCTTCGCTGTGGCCAAACGCTGCTTCCCGCTGTGGCCCAGCACCGCCGTTCTTTATCTGTCCTCACATCTCTTCCACCAACCCCCCACCACACACACACCTCAGGCACCTCCCTGCATTGGCTTGCTTGCCTTAACTGTGCTTCTAATTCTGCTTTGTGTCCCTCCCTCACAGAAGCAATTGTCTTCTTAAGGCCGATTTTTTTTTTCACTGAACACTATTTGGTTGGAATTTCCATCTAATCCATGGTTACAATTTTTTTTTCTGGCCAATGTTTTCCATCTGGTAAGCTCAGTGGCCTTTCCCACCCATTTTCTTTAGTGTCTTTGCCTTTAGTCTATGCTAATTCACTTAAGAAATTTAAAAGCCCGTGAGTTGTGTGTTCACGGTTCGCTAGTTGTAGGAAACTCAGGTGTGTGCACCAGGTGTGTGCAGTACCCATGGAGAACAGAAGAGGGAGTTGGATCCTCTGGGACTAGAGTTGCAGATGGTTGTGAGCCCCCTATGTGGGTGCTGGGAATTGAACTCGGGTCCTCTGCAAGAGCAGCCAGTGTGTTCTGGGATCTGTTGCCAAGGGATATTGTTCTATGTGCCCTTGTGGTCTTAACCTACCTTCCAAAGTGAGTTTTTTCCATCCCTCCCTGGTGCTCACCAATCTGTAGTGTGTCTCATTGTAATGAGTCTTTTTCTGTCCTGCCAGCCAGCTCCCAAATAGTGACATGGAGACTTCTTATTAATTTAAAGTCTAGGCCTATAGTTTGGGCTAGTTTCTAACTAGTCCTTATAACTTAAATTAACCCATTTCTATTAATCTATGTGCTGCCACATAGCTCGTGGCTATTACCTCTCCTCCTGTATGTCTTGCTTGTTCTCCATCTCCTGGCATCTCTCCTGCATGCCTAGATTCCTCATCTTACTTTCTGTCTCCTGCCCAGAAGTCCCACTTATACCTCCTGCCTAGCTACTGGCTGCTCAGCTCTTTATTAAGCCAATCACAGTAATATATCTTCATGTGGTGTACAAATAGCCCACAATATCTCATAACAAAAGGATCTAGATTATTATTTTACAGCAGGGATTATCAACCTTGGGAAACTGTATCCTCAAAGATTTGTGGCAATGTGCAGTCATTTTTTGTTTGCTGCAGTTTGAGCTAGGGGCTCACACTGCTGGTCTCTAGTGGGTAGAACGCATTTGTATTAGTTACTTTTCTCATTGCTATAATAAAATACCTGGCAAAGGCAGTTTGAGGAAGGGAGGGCTTGTCTGAGCCCATGGTTTGAGTGGATGGAGTCCATCAATGTGGAGATGGCATGGTGGTGGGACTATGAGGCAGCCGGCCGTGTCACCTGGGGTCAGGAAACAGGAATGCTGGCGCTCAGCTTGCTTTCTCCTTTGTCCCTTTTTATTTGATCCAAGGCCCCAGCCCGTGGGATGATGCCACCCATGTTCAGGGTGGGTTGTCCTCTCTGCCAATGCCCTCATAGACATATTCAGAGATGTGTCTCCCAGGTGACTCCAAATCCAATCAAGCTGACCGTGGGGATACACTTCATACATCTATCCCGATAAACCACCTACAGTGCATAGACCCCCACCCCTACTCCCTGGAACCACAGAGATCAAAACAGCAGTAGTGCCCGTGCCAAAGCTGCTGGTAAGCTCGCTCCCAGCCGCAGGGCAGGCCTATTTGCCGGAGGGCTTTTGTCTGTGTGTTTTTGTTTTAATTGGACCCTCCTGGGCTAGCTTGCTGCAATCCCCACCCTTCACTCTCTGCCCCAAATAATTATCTATGTGAATAATAATTTTCATGTCTTTTCTGTGAGATCTTGTTTGCTCCAGTCTTCCTGCGTTTGAGCCTCTGGCTTCTAGAACAGAACTTGCCTTGTCATTCTGTTTACCTTTGTGTATTTTGATCTTCCAGGAAATGAGGAGGGAATTAGCTTCTAGCTCCTTCCACATGCTTACCAAAACCTCTGGAGGGCTGTTTAAACCTAAGACTTCAGATGTTTCCATTTAACCAAGGAATGTGGATGGAGACTGCAAAATCACTGAGAGCCACCAGGGTTAGGAAGTCCAGAGAATGCTTTTACCTCAGCTCTGAATTAGATCTCCATGGAGAGTTCAGTGGGGCCGGTGCATGGAGGTGGGTTGCACTTTTGTACGTCTCTATGCTGGCAGTGGAGATCACTAGAGACCCAGCTTTGTGTCGGGGCTGGAAACTTCTGTCAGTGCTCAAGGGCTCTGGCTGTTGGCTGCTGTATCCCCATCTCCACAAAAAACAAAGTTAGTCCACGAGACGCAAAGCTAAGGTTCACATTGTGCAGCTGACGTCCTCAGGACGGTAAGTGTATAAACTGAGGGTTTGGGCATCAGATGTCTAAAGTGGGGACATGACTGCTCCAAGGTATGGTTGAGGGGAAGGCTTTTTATTGTAGACATGAGGGAGAGTACAGCCAGAGGCCTCTGGAAGAGTCCAGAGCAGGGAGAGAAAGCAGTTCACTGAAGAGGGCCAGCAGACTGGATGGGCCATGAGAGGAGAGGCTGGGGAAGAGCGAGAGAGGAAGACAGAGGAATGTGAGCAAAGGAGACCAAGAGGAGCCAAGAGAGGAAGATAAAAAAGAGAGGGGACCAAGACAGCACACAGCCAAAATGTCAGGGTGATAAAGGCCTGAGAAGCTTGGGGAAGGGAGGCCCATGAACTGGAGACGTTTAGGGTGGGGGGCAGGGTGAGAAGAGCTGAGAGGAGCCACTGGTAGTTGATACTGAGGAATCCAGGCTGCCAGCATCCGCATCTGCTTTGGTATTCTAATAGACACCACAGATAACCATTTGTCCCGGGTTTCTTTTGGACCTGATGGTAGACCCTCCATCACCACCACCTCTTTGGGTTTCTGCTTTCATTTAGCTTTCGGCATTTGTTCGGGGGTGTTCCATAGTCACGGGTTAATGTTGTAAATTTGTTGTTCAGCCAGCATTCTGAGTGGCGTTCAGCATGATGGTCAGGGAGCTAATCTCTTTCATGCACAGCCCCTCTATCCTCGCCTTGCTAAGCCGGTGTCCTCATCTCTAAGGTGAGTGTTGTGTGGGTTAGTGTTACACAGTGACATATGTAAATTACCCAGAACGGGTGCTTGCTTAATAGAAACTCAAAGCTGAGTTTTGAGTCACTTCCTGCTTCCTTTCCCTGTGGTGGGAGAGAGAGAGGCCCGGTCGGTCGTTGGGAGTCAGCCAAGCCCACCCCAGCAGCCTTCCAGGCTCCCCTTCTGCTCAAGCCAGGCCCACTTCCCTGTCCCAGTCCTGGAGCAGGCCCCTGTACAGGCTTTCACTGTGTCGGTTTCTTGCTTCCTCCCTCACTGGAAGAGGGCCAGAAGTAAGGCAAGGCTTCTCTCTGTCAGCATCCTGCAGGGCTGCTGGAAACACAACTGTCCACACAGAGGCTGGGCTGCCAGTCCTCTCTCTAGCTCTCATTCTTTCCCCTCTCTCCCTGTCCCCTCTGCAAATAAGGATGGAAAAAGTTGCTTTGATTGGGTTTATGAATAGCTTTTAATTTTTAAATAATTCCAGATTTGTTTGCAAAGGGTATAAAAGTGCTACAAAGACCACATGTGCTTCCTTACACCAGATCTCCAACTGTCCATGCTTCAGTTTGCTTGCTCGCCATACCTTACATATCCACCTCTTAACAGGCACACATCGCTATTCCTGGTTCCGGGACACTGGAGAGGCAGATGCAATACTTCCCCCCTAAAGACAAGGACATGTTTTTCATAGCCACATTAAGAGTCAGGAAGTTAGCATCAATCTAACACCATGAGGTAGCTGCTCCACTCACATTCTCATACAGCAAAAAAAATCATTTTTCTCCTGGCCCAGGATCACATGATCACTTAGCTGCCAGGTGTCTAATCTAGAACAATCCCCAGTTGGCCTTTGTGGTCTTTGAGGAGTATGAACCAGTTATATGTGGTAGAAAGGGCCCACATTGGAGTGTTCTAGTCACAGTTAGATTTCAGTGCATATAATCACTAGTTACAGTGAGATTTTGGTGCATATTTGTAGAAGCAACCATTGTGGGGAAGCAGGAAGCACAGGGTGTTGCTTCATCCAGCGCTGATGCAGGTAGCTTTACATCCGCAGTTAAAGTGGCTTTTGCGTGTTGCCACTCTGAGGTCAAGATTTTGTCCACCGTAATTAATAAGCATTTGGGAGAGTCTATAAAGATCCAAGTCCTCACCCCAATTCACCCTGTGGTTTTAGCATCCATCAACAATTCCCACTCAACTCAGTTATTTCTATGAGACTTACTAATCAGACACTTAGGATGTGTGTGTATGAGTGCCGGCGTGAGTTTATATGTGTGTCATGTGTCCAAGTACCGCTGAAGGCCAGCAGAAGGCACTGGACTCCCTGGAGCTGGAGTTACAGACACTTATGAGCCACCAGATGTGGGTGTTGGGAACCAAACATGGGTCCTCTGCAAGAGCAGCAAGTACTATTAACCACTGAGCTATCACTCCAGCCCCTAATCAGAGACCTTTTAAAAACTCCACACCGGACGCTCCTGCCGCCACAGGAGGCGGCATCACAGAGGCTGCAGAAGATCCCGAAGGAGGAGGAGATGCAGGTGCAGGAGGTGTAGGAGGCGCCACTAAGCCTCCCCAGGCCCATCCATCCTGCCTGGAGCCAAGGAAGTCACCTGCCCAACGAATAGTCACCTGCCCAAACAACGTCACGCGAGGCCACACCACCATTCCACGTTGATGTCTGAGCCCTGAGCTGCCAAGGAGCCACGAGATCTGAGTAATGAGCAAAGCCACCTGCCAAATAAAGCTTGACACGAGACTCAAAAAAAAAAAAAAAACAAAAAACTCCACACCGCTTCCTCTGTGTACTGGTTGGCATTCTGACGTAGTGAAGACAGCTATTCTTCACAGTCCATTTGTTTATTTGCACATTTGCTTATTTATATCACTATGGACTCATGGTTTGTGGCTTATTTAATATATTACTGTTCCTATCATTGATTTGTGTGTGTTGTGTTGTTTTTTGGGGGGGGGCACATGTACCACTGTATGTGTATGAAACCCTTTATGGAGCTGATTCTCTCCCCCTACCTCTATGTGGGTCCAGGGATTAAAGTCAGGTTCCTGGGTTTGCAAGGCAAGAGCCTTTACCCATTGATTATTGGATGTAGTATTTAGGCAACTCCACATAGTGAAAAGGGAGATTTATTTTGTGGGGTAACTTACAAGTAAAGGGATAGGTTACAGGATCCGGGAAAGGTGTGTCACAGTCCAGTGGTGTTCTCTGGAGAACTCTGCTCGGTCTACCTCCAGTGTTCAGGATCCAGGAATCAAGAGATTCCTTAAGGGCTCCTGTCTCGGCCCCACCTTGTAGGCGTGACAGTTACCGAAGCCTCAATGTGGGTAGTACTTCCAGGTCAAAGCTGCAACAGCTATCCACTACACATTGAGCTGTCTTGCTGGCCTTCCTACCATAGCTTCTGAGACAGGATCTCTCACTAAGCCCAGAGCTCACTGATTCCTGCTAGACTGGCAGGTCAGCAAGCCCCGGGGATCCGCCCATCCCCCCCCCCTCCTCCCAGTGCTAGGATTGACATGGCATGCTCAGATTTTCACACAGGTTCTAGGGATCTGAACACAAGTCCTCACAACTTCGGGGCAAACGCTTTACAGGGATACCTCTCCAGCTCCTTATCACCATTTATCGTAAAGCTGAAGTTGTTCTGGACTTAGTGGGAGCCCACTAGTACTTTCACTTCTTCCTGCACTGGGAGTAGAGTCTGTGCCTGTGAGCCAGTCCTCACTCCTAGCACAGCACTTAGCACTCTTGAAATGTGTGAACACTTGCCTATAAAGTGGCAGTAATAATGGTAACTAGCAGAGCTTTCTGCAGGAAATAACTGAGCTGGTGCGTATAAAGTCCTTGGGGCACCAGGAATGTTTATTACCCATTTACCATGTAAGTGCCAGGCTCCATTCTAAAACGCTTATGTGTATCAGTCCATTACACTGAGCTTGGGTAGTAACTAGTATTATTTCTTTATTTTTGAACAAGAAATAGGTTTAGGGGCTGGAGAGATTGGCTCAGCAGGTAGGAGTGCATACTGATCTTGCAGAGGACCCGAGTTTGGTTCCCAGCACCCACATCAGCACCCACATAACCTCCTGTAACTTCAGCTCCAAGGGATCTGACACACTTTTCTGTGGTCACCTGCATGCATGTGCATGTGCGCACAAACATACACACACACACACACACACACACACACACACACACACACACACATAAAATAATTTTTAAAGAAACAGGCCAAGAATGAGGAAATGTTTTGTAGAATATCACACCAGCAATAATCAGTGGATCCAGATTTTTAACCCAGATCTCCTTGCTCCAGAGCTTGAGTACTGACAAGAATATGACAGAAATTTCCACAGTGATTGAGAGTGAGACCGATGTAATGAGTATAACACAGGGAAGGGGAAGATACGTTGGGAATGTAAAGGCACCCAGAGGGCCCAGCCTGCACGATGTAATCCAGAAAGCAGAGTATGAGATGTGAAGGTCCAGACCCCTAAGCAGCTCCCTGAGTGTCATCTCATCTGATGACATTGTCATAATTCAACCCATCATCTACTAGCTACATCTACAGAACTTGATAGTCTGTCTCCATGCTGCCTTCTACCCATCCCTCTACCATGCCTTCCTTGACCAGGCGGCTTCATTCTACTAATAGTTAGGGACACAACTCCCCTCCCCAAGTGCTCCTAATAGTTGGCACCTGGCTGCTGGCCATGACTTTGGCCACTGACCTTCTCCTTAGAAGTTAGCACTGCTGCAACTCCACAGTTACTCACTGAGTTGCTCAGTTTCCATCTGTCTATCCTGGTGGACTTGGAGGTCCGTGAAAACAGACAGCCGTCTGCTATTGGTTCTTCCGGAGCTCCTGGGTCTGTCTGACTTGAGACCCACTGCTTGTGCAAGCCACCAGCCCTTTGCTTTCTCTTCTGTCCCCGACACTGGCTTTCCCAGGAGTCCCATATGAGACACATTCAACTATAAAGGACTGCGCGGTGGTGGCTCAGAAAAGGGAAGGATCTCGTTCCAACCCCCACACCAGCCAGCCTGGTTCTCGGGTTAGCTTCATACAACTGTGTTCCTCTCTGTCCTTTGCTCAGAGTTCACATCCCCAGCCCCACAAAAGAGCCCTGGGATTCTTGAAACCCATCATGGGGCACTTTGGGTGGTCAATAGTTCACAGGAAACTCAGTCACTTATGTCCCAGTCCTTGCTTTGAGGTTTATGAAATTCAGTTATTGCTGATAAAGAAGCTGCCTCAGTAGCAGCTCAAACTGACAACCATGCTTGGCTGCCTAGCCCTAGGGCTAACTGGAGGAGACACCTTCCACTTCCAGGGAAGGCCAACCCCACCTGTAATGACAGGTATCAGGGATAAACCTGGTAGATTAGGAGACAGAACGTAGGGATCAGGTCATTTGCTATTTGGTCAGATTGGCCAATATAGGACAAGTGTCTCCATATCAGGTTCACCATGGGGACAAGTAGTGACGAAACATTAACTAGAAGTTAAAGGCCACTTGCACTCTGAGCAGAGAGTGGGGGGCCAGGAGGGGAAGATCCAGGGCTGTTTCTCTGTATCCAAATTGCTGACTGAGCTGGGGAGGTGCAGAGTCTTGGCTTGGATACATTTCATTATGTTTCTGTTGCTGTGATAAAGTACTGTGACACAATTGACTTAAAGAAGACAGGGTTTATTCTGGCTACAGTCAAGAAGGATGCAGTCCCTCATGGAGAAGACATGACGGTGAGGTCAGGAAGCTGGCTGGTCACATTGCATCCACACTCAGGAAGCAGGGAGTGGGATCAGGCTGTAAGCCTCAAGGCCACCACAGGGACTCACTCACTCCACTTCCCACACAGCGATACCAGCTGGAGGCCAAGTGTTCAACACACGAGCTTGTGGGGGACAGCACATTCAGCAGACCACAACCTGACTCCAGCAACACTAAATCCTAACCTCTAGGATGAATTATTTTATCTATTTATTTATTTGTTTATCTATCTATCTATCTATCTATCTATCTATCTATCTATCTATCTATCTATGTTTTTGAAGACAGGGTTTCTCTGGGTAGCCCTGGCTGTCCTGGAACTCACTCTGTAGACCAGGCTGGCCTTGAACTCAGAGATCCATCTGCCTCTGCCTCCCAAGTGCTGGGCTTAAAGGTGTGTGCCACCACCACCCAGCTCTTCTATTTTTTATAAACTCTAATCCAAAGTCTTCCGGGTATGATCCTAGATCTTGACATCAATGTCGAAGAGGAAAGTGTAGCAGGAATCTTAAAAGTTCTTATTAATAAAAATAAATCCGGGCCAGGTATTGGGGTGAAATGCTGAATGGTCAGAGAGACAGAACAAGCCACAGCTAACCTCACCTGGCCAACTTCTTGGCTGATCTTGTTTCCTCAGACTGGAATCTTCTGTGTCCTCATCCCAATGGCTCTCAGCTGAACTGCTGCTCGAAAGCCTGAAGCTTAACCAGCTAAAAGCTTAACCAGGCCAAATGCTTAACCAGGTCAAATGCTTCTAGTTTCTGGTCCTTACGCCTTATATACCTTTCTGCTTTCTACCACTACTCCCTGGGATTAAAAGGCTCACTTTCTGGGATTAAAGGCGTGTGTCACCATGCCTGACCATTTCCAATGTGGCCTTGAACTCACAGAGATCCAGAGAGATTTCTGTCTCTGGAATGCTAGGATTAAAGGCGTGTGCTACCACTGCCTATCCTCATGTTTAATATTGTGGCTGCTCTGTCTCTGACCCCAGATAAGTTTATTAGCATGCACAATATTTGGGGGAACACAATACCACAGGAAAGGCTAGATAACACAACCTGGGATGAGCCAAGCCAGAGCCAAGTCTACCAGTGAGGACATTTTTCATCCTAGGCAGCTGAGAACTTGTATGATTTTTTGTGCACAGTATGACTCTCGAATAGTAGCTTCAACACGTGTGTTACATTTATAGATCCCATATGTATCTGCCATGTATTTTTAGACACCGATACCCTGTTCTTCAGTTGCTTTTTGATGTGTAGATTGGGAAAGAAACCTCGGTGTGTGCAGTAATAATTTCCAAGTGATAATCTTAATGAAATTCCATGCTCTTAACAGTCTAAAAATTACTTTCATCTTCCTTTGACCCCTGTGTGGGCTAAAGTAGGACAATTTGATTGCATTTGATATTAAAGGGAACTCCCAGACTAAGGAAAAAAAAGAAACTTAATGAAATTGAAAAAGAGGCAGGGCCGGAGGTATCTCTGGGAATGTTGGAGGAAGATGTTTCATCTTCTCTTAAAGAATGAGGTCTTGGGGCTGGGGAGATGACCCAATGGGCAGGGGAACTTGCTCTGCAAGATAAGGCTCTGGGTTCAAATCCTCAGTATCCACATACAAAGCCAAATGTGTGTGTGTGTGTGTGTGTGTGTGTGTGTGTGTGTGTGTGTGTGCCTGTAACTCCAGCATTGTTGAGTGGAGACAGGAGGATCCTGAATACTTGCTAGTCAGCAAGCCTGGCTGGAACAGAGAGCTTCCAGTTCAGTGAGTGACCCTGTCTCAAGGAAATATGGTGGATACTATCAGTGGAAAATATTTTACATCTTGCTCTGACCTCCATAAGCAAGTGCATGGATGCATACACCCACTTATTTATTCGAATGCACCACACACATATAATACACACATACATGCACACACACACACACACACACACACACACACACACAAGCACATGTGCACATGCTATAGAGGTCTCTGGGAACTTGGGGAAGAGTCACCCAGGATAACTTACCCCTATCCGGTTCTTTCTTGGTTCTGAGGATTGAAAGCTGGGCCTCCTGCATTCTAGGCAAGCATGTTACCAATGTGCCACACTCTGTAGTCAATGTCTGTGTTTCTTTGTTCACTAAATGAACCTCCTCCCACCCCAGAACTGACCTTGGTTTTTCTGCAGTGGAGATACAAGGTCCTTGTGATATGGAAAAACTGAAGAAACTGAAATTGTAAGATACAGAACTGACATTCACTGGAATGCATGCTCCTGGAGGCACAGCTCTGTTTCTCCTGTTCACTGTGGTCCACAGCACTGAGAACAGTGCCTAGAAAATAGGGGGGGGGGTGTCCAGGAAACATCTGTGGAATGGCTATCCTGAGTGTCCTCAAGGCAAAGCTAAGTAGAGACCTCGTCTCAAGATGCACATCTGTGAACTCAGTGGGACTCACACAGATGCTGAATTTTTGGGGGCAGACAGCTGCTGAGTGTGCTATGGTTGCTGTCAGTCTAGGGTTGGCAGGGGTGGTGCCTTCTGTAGGAACTGAGGGGAAAATCTACCCTGTGCCTCTTTCCCAGTTTCTAACGGCTGCCAGGAATCCATGGCACTCCTCGGCACACAGACACATCACTCCTTGCTCTACCTCTCTCTCCATATGGTCTTCTTCTATCTGCATCTTTTGTTTGGCCCTTCTCTCCCCTTTCCCCTTCTCTCCCTCCTCCTCCTCCTCCTCCTCCTCCTCCTCCTCCTCTTTCCCCTCTTCCTTCTCCTCTTCCTCTTGTACTGGGTTTGAAACCAGAGTCTTCTGCATTCTGGGCAAGCACTTTGCCCATGTGCTATACACTACAGCCTCTTTTCTTCTTACAGGCCTTTGTCATATGGGCTAAGGAGGTGGCTCAGTGGATAAAGTGCTTGCCCAGATTCCCAACACCCATATAAAAAGTTGGACATGGCAGCAAGTGCCATCGTGCCGAGGGATAGAGAGGTGGGTCCTAGGCAGTTCTCTGGCCAGCAAGTCTAGCCAAAATGGGAAGACCCTATCTCAAAACATAAGACAATGGCTCAGCAGATAAAATGCTTGCCACTAAGCCTAACATCCTGAGTTTGATTCCTGGGCCCACATGGTAAGAGGAGAGAACCAATTCTTACAATTGTCCTCTGACCTACACACACACACACACACACACACACACACCCTGAGTCCTGAGTTTGATTCCTGGGCCCACATGGTAAGAGGAAAGAACCAATTCTTACAAATTGTCCTCTGACACTCCCCCCCCCCCAATATTAAAAAGAGACCATTGTCGTTGGTTTAGGATCTACCCAAATAATAAGCACAATCTAATCTTTGCTCTGTACCCTAATCACATTTTGAAAGACCTACACTTCCCCAAAATTCATAATCAGTTACAGGTGAACATACACCTATTTGGAGGAGGGTACAAGTCAATGCCAGTGCTACCATCCAAGACGCCCCCAAGGATCCCTACCTCGGCTCTTTGGCTCAAACTCTGATCTGTGTCATCTGTATGCCATCTACTGTGTCCCGAGCAGCTCCGCAGAAAGGTTCATGTGGTGGATACAAAAGTTTGTGGCCCAACATTACACAGATGCACCACGGGCAGCTCCCACAGCTGAGGCTAGACCCAGCTGGCTGTTGCCAGTGTCCTGACTGCAGCCTTAGGTGAGGCTCTGAGCCAGGGCTCCCACTACGCAGCTCCCAACCCCTGCGCCAAGAGACTGGGGGTGATAACTGTTTGTTGTTTCAAACTGTCACATTCGTCACGATGCAATAGGTTACAAACCAAGATTTTTGAACTCAGTGGAAGAAACACCTAAAATGTAGGGGTGATTTTGGAATTCCACAGTAAGAAGATGCTGCAAAGACTCTGAGGACAGCCTGTGAGAAGATGACTGTCCCAGGGAAGTTTCTTGAGGAAGAATGAGATCCATGTGGAGGCTGTTGGAGGGCAGGGGGGGGACAGGAAGGGAGGGAGAGAGGAGGGAAGAAATGGAAGGATGGGGAGAGAGGGGAGGAGGAAGGGGGAGAAGGAGGGGAGAATGGAGGAAGAGAGGGATGAGGAGAAGAGGGAGGTTGCATGGGAACTGGGAATCCGTGTAATGCATTGGCAGGCATTTTTAGCTGTTAAACATGAAGAAGTGGGAATTTGATAGATTTGAAAATTCTAAGTGTCTCCAGATGCAAGCAACACTAAAATAAGACAAGCATCTAAGGAAGATGAGACCCAGGGTGCCGAGTCCCACCCCTGCCTTACGCCATCGGGGGAAGCAGTTTAGGGTACCATGGTCCGATAACTTAATAAAACTTCAGGCCAATAGTCTTCATCCACAGAGTACCCTCTCAAGTCTCAAGAGTATGACTCACTAATCTACTCCATCAAACGACAGGCCATCTAGAAGGCTTAGTGTGGCTGTACTTGCTTGTAATTCTAGCATTTCAGACACTGAGGTGTGAAGACCATGAACTAGAGGCCAGCCTGGGTGACATCATGAGTTCAAGGCCAGCTTGATCTGCAGCATGAGAACCTGTCTAGAAAAACTAAATGAACAGATATTTTATAAATGACCAAGCTTCTCAGAAGCTCGTGGTGTCTCTCACCAGAAGCCCAAGATGGAGGTTTATCTCTATGAGACTTCTGTGTGGTGAAGAAAATTCCAAGACTCACAAGACATCCAGAAAACTTCAAAGGACTTCAGCTGAAAGAGCAGTGCTCAGTCTTAGCAGGATAGACAAGGGTAGAAATGAAAAAGAATGACTCCGGCCCTCAAATGTTTACAGAAAGCTGGTTAGGAAAACTACCGATTGATACCCATGTGTGGCCTGTCATGGAAATGGAATGGTGACTCAGGGTGCTAGAGGGTGCAGCCCTGCTGTGGGAATGGTTTCTTGTGAGGAGTAAGACTGGGTCCTAAGAAGCCTGCCTTTGCAATCTAGGCTGTATCATCGCCATTTGGTGATTTCTCTCTCCCATTCGCCCTCTTTTGAACAGTAGTTTCTGCAGTGATTTTCTACGATTTTCTCACAGTTATTCGTTGTCTGTAGGGGACAGGAGAACTTGTCTCAGCAGTTCTTAGGTCTAAGATGGAGAAGGAATGTATTCAAGCAGCCATACTTGGGTACCATGGAGCATCGTCTGCCGCTGGCTCTGACTTAGTTGATGAGATTCTGGTGTTATAGTAAGACAAGACTTTAGGAGTACTAGGATGGAGTAAGTGTAACATGCATGTAGGAGCCATGTAGATAATGAGAAATAGGAGTGGATTATAATAGCCAACCCCTAATGTGTAATCTTCATCTTCCAGTGTTAGCATCTTTGCATAGTTAGTGTATGAACATGTCAGAAGGAAACATCTAGAACTCATCAGTGGACTATGGAAAAGTCTTGTATAAGCAATGGCAAGAGCTATGCAAGGAGCAGAGTGCTTCAAGGATGGGGAAGAGAGAGTCAGAGGTGACGGTTGAAGAGTTAATGGCTGAAATGTTTCTGGAATCAATGAAAGATAGCAATCTACAGACTTCCAAAGCCTGAATTTAATCCTAAACAAATAAAAACCAAATATATCCCCGGGCATCTCATAATACAAAAACCACTGAAAAAGAAAAAAAATCATTGGAATTAGGCAAGGAGAAAAGACAAGTGACCCTCAAAGGCATGACAGGCTGTGGTTGACCTCCCAGCAATACCAGAGCTGGGGAATCTCTGAATTACTCCTTTAAGATGTGCAGCGAAACACAGATGTCAGCCCAGAATTGTCTCCCCTGTGAAAAGATTATTTGGAATCATCAAGGCAAAATCCTCCAAGCAAAATTTTGAAAGAAGACAAATAGACTAAGTTTTTTTTTTTTAAATGGACTTATGTGTGATAGAAAATGCTGGAAAAATGCAAAGTCCATCAACAGGGAAAGGGGCCGCAGCACATTGCATCATAGAGGATTATAAAGCAGTAAGGACTGAGGAATGCCTCTGCACTGCTCTCTAGAAGGAATTCTGAGGTATAGTAACTTTAAAAGGCACATACGGTACGTTACCTTTCATCTGAGATCATGAATGTGATATGTTTATTTACAATACAAAAAAAGTACAAACCATAATTTTTTTGCAAAAAAAAAAAAGGTTAGATATGAGAATAGCAAAAAGGAAGAGTAGTGGATAGAGGTCAGAGTATTTGAATAGGTTGGTTTGTGCATCTGGCTTTGGAAGTCTGTAATCTCCTATATAATTATAAAACCGAACACATTCAGACATTTACTTTATTTAATGTGTGTGTGTGTGTGTGCCTAAGTGTGTGTATCTATGTATGTATGTGCACCACATGCTTGCAATGGCTGGATTCTGAAGAGGACATTGGAGCCCCTGAAACTGGATTATAGATGATTGTGAGCCACTCTGTGGGTAGCAGGAACCAAATCTGAGTCCCCTACAAGAGCAGTACATGCTCTTAACTGCTGAGGCATCCCTCTAGCCCCCAAAGCCAAATTAAAATTAAGAATGAATCCTAAGAATTAAAAGTGAAATAAATTAATCCAATCATATAGCAAGTTGGTGCCATATCAGCGCAGTGAGGAATTATTTCACCTGCATACCAAACAGTGAGGAACTATTTCACATGCACACCGCACAGTGTTTTTTCACACCTTAAGAGGCTTGCAGAGGAATAAGGAGTGCCCAAAGCAACAGCATCAAAAACAGGATCACACCCCAGGCTGTTTCTAGAAATCATGTTGTCAGTGCTGAAACCTGAGAGAACTGTATGCATTGGGTGTTCAGGCGTGGATCAGGGTGTGAACTCAGATGAGGCAGGGAGAGCTAGGTATTCAAGGAGGTTCTCAGGCACCTGCTCTTCAGGGAAGTGATGCCATATTACAGCCTGTGCCCTGTGCGCCTCACATTCTCTGTGTAAGATGAAGTCCATGCACGAACACATCAGAAACATTGAGAACCATATTCCTTGGTGTGGGAGAGTGACTGACAGGACTGAGTAAATTTGAATCTGAAGTAACAGCGTGGAAGAGTAGCGCTTGTCTTCTCGTGATGAGTATATTTGTAGAAATAAGAATACATTTCCTAGCTCTGAGCACTGAAAAGTCCGGGGACAATGACTAACTCAGTGATAAGAAACAACCCTGGTTCCCAGATTGTGGTCTTCAAATACTATTTACCACTACCAGTTACCATGGGAATTTGTAGAGTGTGTGGGTGAGCCTGGGACAATGTCTCTCTCCAGAAAGCTGTGAGGAACTATGAGTCAGTCAGAAGGACTCAAGGGCAGCTTGAGCAAGCCTCTCTGGTCACTGGTGGGGCAGTTAGAGCACCAGGGAGGACACTGTGGCCTGAAACACACCAGATATGCTCAATTCCACAAGTCTCAAAGACACTAGGAAGCCACCTCTGGAAAGCACCAAGGAACAAACTGCACTTGAAAATGCAAAATAGAGGGAAGAGATCAATTCTCCTGTCTCTATGTAAACCATGCTTCAGCATCAGCAAATGATCTGGTGAGGAAAAGTTTCCCTTCATAGAATTTTTTTAAAAGATTTATTTATTTATTATGTATACAGAAGAGGGTGCCAGATCTCATTGCAGATGGTTGTGAGCCACCATGTGGGTGCTGGGAATTGAACTCAGGACCTCTGGAAGAGCATTCAGTGCTCTTAACCTCTGAGCCATCTCTCCAGCCCGAATTTTTTTTTTGTCTTTTTTTTTATTGAGACAGAGTCTCGCTGTGTAGACCAGGCTGAGCTTGAACTCGTGATCCACCTGTGTCAGCCCCTTGAGGGTTGGGATCACAACACTGTGCTGTTAATGCCCAGCTCTTCATAGAACTTTTCCAGTTCTATGTCAGAATCAGACCATGACCATTCCCAACCTCTAATGAACGCATAGGTCTTGGCAGTGGCCTTCAGTCTGTGTGTGTATCACCCGGGGAACAGAAAGCAGACCGAATGTGCTTCCTGGTGGAAAACACATCACCTTAGCAATCGTCTTCCCAAAGAATCCAACCTGAAGCCGGGCGTTGGTGGCGCACACCTTTAATCCCAGCACTCGGG
>CABHPP010148741.1:0-25134 GCA_902168425.1 Peromyscus attwateri
TCAAGAACAGAACCCAGGGTGCTGATATTGTCCACACGACCTCTCAACATCTCAGCATCACTCTTCACATCCAATATTTTTTCCATCAACCTGGGATCTGGATTTGAAAATGTCAAAAGGTCAGTTAAGGAGTTCCTAAGCCATGAATGTGGGGTGCTGTCCAAAGGAAGGGGGAAATGCAGGATCAAGCTTCCCAAAGGACTGAGACAGTCCAAGGAGCTGCCACCTACTCTCCACTCATTCACTAATACACACATGTGTGCACCATGTACACCATCTGTCAGGAACGCTGGTTGGTGCAGGCAGGGAGGAGACCAAGAGGCCTCATGAACAAGCAGAGGGAGAGCCCAGCCCTGAAATTCCTTAATATGGCCAGGGTGAACTTGGTAAAGTGGTGAACTTAGTCACTCCCTCATCACTCCATCACTGAGTCCCCTCTGAGCCTATGAGTAAGTCCCCAGCCTTCTCCTGTCAGAGACACAGCCACCAGGTAGGGCAGCACACCCCTCCCTCGTCTGCCCACAGGCTGCTCTATGGCCATGGGAAGGGCCATATCCGTGTAGAACACATGGGAGGGATATTAAGCTATTTCTGCCCTTCCCAGGACGTATCTCTCATACTCTACTAAGATCATAGGCATGAGAACCAAAACTAACCAATAACCATCAAAAGAGTCCTGTGGAACTGAAATGACTCAGCAGGAAGAACACTTATTCTTGCAGAAAATCTGAGTTAATTTCCCATTCCATGTTGTGTATAGCAGCTCATAACCATCCATAACTTCAGTTCTAGGGAGATCCCATGCCCTCTTCTCTCTTCAGACTCCAAAACATGTGGTGTACAAACACGCAAGCAAAACATTCACATATAGAAAATAAAATAAAGTAATAAAAATGAGACCCCTTCAAAAAAAAAAGAGTCCTATGAAAAAGGCAGTGCTAGAAGCCAGGAACCGCTGAGCATGGTATCACACACCTTTAATCCCAGGACTCAAGAGGCAGAGGCAGAGGCAGGCAGATCTCAGGGAGTTCCAGGCAGGCCTGATCTACTGAGTTGCAAGCCAGCCAGGGATACACAGAGACCCTGTCTCAAATGAGAGAGAGAGAGAGAGAGAGAGAGAGAGAGAGAGAGAGACAGACAGAGAGAGAGACAGAGAGAGAGACAGAGAGAGAGACAGAGAGAGACAGAGAGACAGAGAGAGAGAGACAGAGAGACAGAGAGAGAGAGAGAGAGAGAGAGAGAGAGAGAGAGAGAGAGAGGTGGGGAGGAAGAAGAGAAGAGTCAAGACCAGGGGTCTAGGATGAGGTCAAGGTCAGTGATGGGGTTCTGGGGTCCTGGAAGGATGCAACTAAGAATCTAAGACCCTGCTGCTAGAAAGATGGCTCAGTGGTTAAGAGCACTCTCACTGCTCTTCCAAAGGTCCTGAGTTCAAGTCCCAGAACCCACACGGCAGCTCACAACTGTCTAATGTCCTCTTCTGATGTGCAGATGTACATGCAGACAAAGTACCCATATACATAAAATATATAAATAAGTAAATCCTCTAAAAAATTCTATATATATAAAAAAAAAAGAATCTGAGACCACACACACGTAATCCATGAGAAGAGAAGACATTCCCTCCCTATACTTTCTAGAGACCAGGCAGAAGGGAGAAAGGTGTGACCACAACAGAGACCAAGAAGCTTCTAGAAGAGGACTAAGAAGGCTTCAAGTATGGACATACAAGAGAGTTAGGAGACCATCTGGGAGATTTGCTGGCTTGGTCAAGTTCTCTGTCTGCTCAGTGGAGAACTCAGTTCCTAGTAGGGTCAGGAGACATCACACTCACTCTTGGGAGCTATCCTCAAGGCTTTGAATCCAAGGGTCTCAGAGCTATGAGTGACAGGATGCTAAGGGAGGCAAAGGCAGAGATGTAAAGCTCGGTGACTGTTTCCTTAACACTGAAGAGTACCCCTGAGAACAGATTTTTCCTAATGTCACTCAGAAAATCCTCCAAGAAACCTGGGATAGAAGCAGCAGCAGGTCAGCTTCCAGAAACATCAGCAAAATTCCTGAAACATCATACACTGAAAACACCAAGGACAGTAGCAAAAAGGGTTTGGGTATCTGGGGAGCTGGTAACTTACAGAAAATAGCTTGAAGCACAATAGAGGTGACCAGGACCAATGCCAGACAGATGAAGGCCACACAGAGGCTGAGAGGTTTCCTTAGGACTGGAGAGAGATCAGGCTTGGGAGGAGGCTCTGGAAAGAGACAAAGAAGTTTGTTAAGGGTCAGTGAAGAGTGGTGATGGGCATAAGCACCAAGTGGGCATGGAGCAATAGCTGGCACTTGCCTGGAGGCCAGAGGGAGATGTTCTGCTTGTCCACTGTGAAGTGTGCATCAGGGGCCTCCCTCTCCTCCATCTCCACCTCTGGCACAGGAGCTTCTGGCTGCCTGTCTCCCCAAGGCCCTTTTATCTGGAAAGAAATGGGAAATGAGTCTCAAAGCAGGTCACCGTGTCATGCCCAAGTTCCTTGTTTTTGGCTTAGACACTTTGCCTGGGTGAGGTCACAGCTTCATCCCCTCTACAAAGATCTAGGCTTTTTTTGGTGGTGGGGGGCACCTGACATCTTCCCTGTGACACAGACCTTTTAATTATCTAATCCAAAGGCTCTTTTATTTCTCTTGTAAAGAGCCCTCATCTGAAGCAGGTGAGAGACTGTCCTCCGGCTGCACCACCACCACTGTCACCCACCGGATTCTGTTCCCCCAAGACCCACTCCACCGCCCAACCCCACAAACCAGGTCATCCTCACCACAGTCAGCCCTCCCCAGAAACCCCAGCAGACTACATAGGCACAGGTACACCCCACACCAGTTGGAAGAACAGATGAGTAAACACCAGTATAAAAATACATTCAACAACAGAAAGAGCAATATGGCACTACCAGAACCTAGTGATCGTACAACAGCAAGACCTGAACATTCTGATGCAGTTGAAACACAAGAAAACAACCTTAAAAATGACTCCATGAGATGATAGAGGCCCTTAAGGAGGAAATGAAGAACTCCCTTAAAGAAATTGAGGAAAAGACAAACAAAAAATTGGAAGAAATTGACAAATCCCTTAACGAAAGCCAAGAAAATCAAGAAAAAGCAATCAAACGGGTGAAGGAAATGGTTCAAGACTTGAAAATTGTAATTGAAGCAGTAAAGAAAACGCAAACTGAGGGAATTCTGAAAATGGAAATTCTTGGTAAGCAAACAGGAACTACAGATGCAAGCATCACCAACAGAATACAAGAGATGAAAGATAGAATTTCAGGCGTTGAAGATACAATAGAGAAAATAGATTCATTAGTCAAAGAAAATGTTAAATCCAGTAAATTCCTAACACAAAACAGTCAGGAAATCTGGGACACCATGAAATGATCAAACCTAAGAAAAATAGGAATAGCAGAAAAAGAATCCCAGCTCAAAGACACAGAAAATATATTCAACAAAATTATAGAAGAAAACTTTCCCAACCTAAAGAAGGACATGAGTATAAAAGTTACAAGAAGCTTACAGAACACCAAACAGGCTGGACTAAAAAGAAAAAAATTCCCCTTGCCACATAATAATCAAAACACTAAATATTCAGAATAAAGAAAGAATATTAAGAGCTGCAAAGGAAAAAGGCCAAGTAACATATAAAGAAAGACCTATCAGAATTACACCTGATTGTTCAATGTAGACTCTAAAAGCCAGAAGGTTCTGAACAGATGTTTTGCAGATACTAAGAGACCATGAATGTCAGCCAGAATACTATACCCAGCAAAACTTTCAATCACCATAGATGGAGAAAACAAGATATTTCATGACAAAATCAGATTAAACAAAACCTATCCACAAATCCAGCCCTACAGAAAGTACTAGAAGGAAAATGCTAACTCAAGGAAGATACCTGTACCCACAAAAACATAGGTAATAGATAATTGCACACCAATAAAACCAAAAGAAAGGAAACACCACACACCACACCACCACCACCAAAACAAAAAATTAACAGGAATTAACAGTCACTGGTTATTAATATCTCTTAACATCAATGGACTCAATTTGCCAATAAAAAGACACAGGCTAACAGAATGGCTATGAAAACAGGATTCATCATTCTGCTGCATACAAGAAACACACCTTGACTTCAAAGACAGACACTACCTCAGAGTAAAGGGTTGGGAAACGATTTTCCAATCAAATGGACCTACGAAGCAAGCCAGTGTTGGCTATCTTTATGTCTAACAAAATAGACTTCAAAATAGACTTTAAAATTAGCCAAAGATATGGAGAAGGACATTTCATATTCATCAAAGGAAAAATCCATCAAGATGAAGTCTTAATTCTGAACATCTATGCCCCAAATACAAGGGCACCCACATTTGCAAAAGAAATATTACTAAGGCTTAAATCACACATCAAACTCCATACATTGATAGTGGGAGACTTCAACTCCCCTCTCACCAGTGGACAAGTTTGCCAGACAGAAATATAACAGAGAAGCAAGGGAACTAACACGTTATGACTCAAATAGACTTAATAGACATCTACAGAACATTTTACCTAAACAAAAAAGAATATACCTTCTTCTCTGCACCTTGTGGAACCTTCTCTAAAATTGACACGTACATGGTCACAAAGAAAATCTCAACAGATACAAAAAAAATTAAAATAACCCCCTGTATCTTATTGGATCACTATGGGTAAAAGTTAGAATTCAACAACAACACAAACTACAGAAAATCTTCAAACTCACGGAAACTGACCAACTCTCAACTGAATTACACTGGGTCAAGGAAGAAATAAAGAAATTAAAAACTTCCTAGAATTCAATAAAAATAAATCCACATCATACTCAAATTTATGGGACACTATGAAAGCAGTCCTAAGAGGAAAGTTCATAGCACTAAGTGCCTACATAAAGAATTTGGAGAAATCTCACACTAGTGACTTAACAGCACACCTGAAAGCTCTAAAAGAAAAAGAAACAAACTCACCCAGGAGGAGTAGATGACAGGAAATAATCAAATTGAGAGCCGAAACCAATAAAATAGAAACAAAGACAATGATACAAAGAATCAATAAAACAAAGAGTTGGTTTTTGAGAAAATCAACAAGATAGACAGATCCTTATCCAAACTAACCAAAAGTCAGAGAAAGAATATCCAAATTAACAAAATCAGAAACAAAAAGGGGAACATAACAGCAGACATTGAGGAAATTAAGAGAATCATCAGGTCATACTTCAAAAACCTGTACTCCACAAAATTGGAAAACCTAAAAGAAATAAACAATTTTCTGGATAGGTATCACATACCAAAACTAAATCAAGACCAGATAAGCAATCTAAATAGACCTATAACCCCTAAGGAAATAGAAGCATTAAAAGTATCCCAACCTCCCCCCCCAAAATAAAAGCCTAGCACAGAATTCTACCAGAATTTCAAAGAAGAGCTAATACCAAATCTCTTCAAATTGTTCCACACAACAGAAACAAAGGAACATTGCCAATTTTTTTATAAGGCTACATTTACCCTGATACCTAAACCACACAAAGATGCAACAAAAATAGAGAATTACAGACCAATCTCCCTCATGAACACTGGTGCAAAAATACTCAAAAAAAATACTGGCAAACCAAATCCAAGAACACATGAAAAAAATCATCCACCATGACCAAGTAGGCTTCATCCCAGAGATGTAGGAATAGTTCAACATATGAAAATCTATCAATGTAATACACCATATGGACAAACTGAATGGAAAAAAAACACATGCTCATCTTATTAGATGCTGAAAAAGCCTTTGACAAAATTCAACACTCCTTCATGATAAAGGTCATAGAGAGATCAGAATAAAAGAAACATACCTAAACATAATAAAAGTAATATCCAGCTAGCCGACAGCCAACATCAAATTAAATGGAGAGAAACTCAAAGCAATTTCACTAAAATCAGGAATAAGACAAGGCTGTCTACTCTCTCCATATCTGTTCAATATAGTACTCCAAGTTCTAGTTAGAGCAATAAGACAACAAAAGACAATCAAGGGGATACAAATTGGAAAGGAAGAAGTCAAACTTTCACTATTTGCAGATGATATGATAGTATACATAAGTGACCTCAAAAATTCTACCAGGTAACTCCTACAGCTGATAAACACCTTCAGTAATGTGGCAGGATACAAGATTAACTCAAAAAAATCAGTAGCCCTCATGTATACAAATGATAAGTGGGCTGAGAAAGAAATTAGAGAAACAATACCCTTTATAATAGCCACAAATAATATAAAATATTTTGGGGTAACTCTAACCAAACAAGTGTAAGACCTATATAAGACCTATATGACAAGAATTTTAAGTCTTTAAATAAAGAAATTGAAGATATCAGAAAAGATCTTCCATGCTCGTTGACAGGTAGGATTAACATAGTAAAAATCTTGGCAATTTTACCAAAAGCAATCTACAGATTCAATGCAATCCCCATCAAAATTCTAACACAATTCTTCACAGACCTTGAAAGAACAATACTCAACTTCATACAGAAAAACAAAAAACCCAGGATAGCTAAAACAATCCTGTACAATAAAGGAACTTCTGGAAGTATCACCATCCCTGACATCAAGCTCTACTACAGAGCTATAGTAATAAAAACAGCTTAGTATTGGCATAAAAACTGACATGTGGGTCAATGAAAATGAATCAAAGACCCTGATGTAAATCCACACACTTATGAACACCTGATTTTTGACAAAGAAACCAAAATTATACAATGGAAAAAAAGAAAGTATCTTCAACAAATGGTGCTGGCAAAACTGGATGTCTGCATGTAGAAGAATGCAAATAGACCCATATCTATCATTCTGTATAAAACTTAAGCCCAAGTGGATCAAAGACCTCAACATAAATCCAGTTACACTGAACCTGATAGAAGAGAAAGTGGGAAGTAACCTTGAATGCATTGGCACAGGAGACCACTTCCTAAATATAACACCAGTAGCATAGACACTGAGATCTACAATTAATAAATGAAACCTCCTGAAACTGAAAAGCTTCTGTAAGGCAAAGGACATTGTCAATATGACAAAATGTTCCAGCACCTGGAGTCCAGTTGAAGAGAGGGAGGGGGAATTGTACAAGTGGGGGTGGGGTCAAGATCATGATGGAGAAATCCACAGAGACAGCTGACCCAATCTAGGGGGAGCTCATAGACTCTGGATGGATGGATGGATGGATGGATGGATGGATGGATGGGGAACCTCTAGGGGAACAAACCAGGCCCTCTGAATGTGGGTGACAGTTGTGTGGCTTGGTCTGCTTATGGGGCTCCTGGCAGTGGGACTTGGATTTATCCCTGGTGCATGAACTGACTTTTTAGAGCCCAAACCCTATGGTGGGATACTTCATCAACCTTGATCCAGGGGAGAAGGGCTTAGGCCTGCCTCACCTTGATGTTTCAGACCTTGTTGACTCCTCATGGAAGGCCCTACTCTCTCTGAGGAGTGGATGGGGGGAAGGATGAGCAGGAAGAGGGGAGGAAGGGGGAACTGTGTTGGTATATAAAATGAAAAAAATTAAATATAATAGTATTTTTTTAAAAAGACAAAACAGCAACCTACAGAATGGGAAATGATCTTCACCAATCCTATCTCTAACAGAGGACTTATCTCCAAAATACATAAATAATTCAAAAAAACTAGGCATCAAAATACCAAATAATCCAATTAAAAATGTTGTAAAGATTTAAACAAAATTCTCAACAGAAGAATCTCAAATGGCCCAGATACACTTAAAGAATTGTTCAACATCCTTAGCCATCAGGAAAATGCAAATCAAAACTTCTCTGAGATACTACCTGTCAGAATGGCTAAGATCAAAAACACTAATGACAGCTTATGTTAGAAAGGATGTGGAGTAAGGGGAACACTCCTCCACTTCTAGTGGGAGTGCAAACTTGTACAGCCACTTTGGAAATCAATATGGCAGTTTCTCAGAAAAATGGGAAGCAATCTACCTCAAGACCCAGCTATACCAATTTTGGGCATATATCCAAAGGATGCTCAATCATACCACAAGGACACTTGCTCAACTATGCTCATAGCAGCTTTATCATAATAGCCAGAACCTGAAAACAACCTAGATGCCCCTCAATCGAAGAATGGATAAAGAAAATGTGGTACATTTACACAATGGAATATTACTCAGCAGTAAAAAAAATAATAATAATAACATCATGAAATTTGCAGGCAAATGGATGGAACTAGAAAAAAAAATCATCTTGAGTGAGGTAACCCAGACCCAGAAAGACAAACATGGTATGTACTCCCTCATAAGCGATAATTATCTGTAAAGTAAAGGATAACCAGGTTACAATCTATAGCCTCAGAAAAGCTAGGTAACAAGGAAGGCCCAAAGAGAGACACATGGATCTCCCTGGGAAGGGGAAACAGAAGTGATCTCCTGGGTAAACTGGGAGCAGTGGAGGGGATGGAGGTATGGGAACATGAGGGATCAGATCAGGTTGGGTAGGTTAGGGGTGGGATGGACAGGGAGAATAATGAAAGAGATATCTTGATAGAGGGGAGCCATTTGGGGGTTAGGGAGAAATCTGGTGCCAGGGAAACTCCCAGGAATCCACAAGGATGACCCCAGCTAAGACTCCTAGCAATAGTGGAGAGTGTGCCCGAACTGGCCATCTTCTGTGATCAGACTGGTAACTATCCCACTTGTCATCAGAGAGCATTCATCCAGTAACTGATGGAATCAGATGCAGAGTTCCACAGCCAAGCACTGGGCCAACCTCCAGGAGTCCTGTTGAAGAGAGAGAGGAGGGGTTGTACAAGCCAAGGGTGTCAAGGCCATGACAGGGAACCTTCACAGACAGCTGGCCTGAGCTTGTGAGAGTTCACCAACTCTGGAGCCTGCATGGAACTGACCTTGGCCCTCTGCTTGTGTGTAACCGTTGTATAACTTGGTCTGTTTATGGGGCTCCTAGTAGTGGAGTTAGGTGTAGATGTAATTCTAAACGGTCTTACTAAATAAGAAACACAAAGTCAAATAAAGAGTTAAAAGCCCAGAGATTGAGCAGTAGCCAAGAGCTAAGACCACCTTATCTTACCACTCACTGCTGTCCTTCCCCTGAGAGAGAGACCTTCTTCCTGTGTCCTGTCTTTTTATTGCCTTTCTGTTCTGCCTTCTCATTGGCTGTAAACCCAACCACATGACTTCCTCGTCACTGCCTGTCTATACAGACCTCCAGGTCTCTATGGTTCATACTGAGATTAAAGGTTCAGGTCACCACTTGGCTGTGTCCTTGAACACACAGAGATTCTGCCTGCCATGTGATCAGATTAAGGGCGTGTGCCACCACCACGGAGTTCTGCTAAATGGCTTGCTCTTAGCTCTGATCTCCAGGCAACTTTATTAACATACAAATAAAATCACATTTCAGCACAAATGAAATATCACCATAGTTAGGACCTGTCCCTGGCACTTGAGCTGGCTTTTGGGAACCCAGTCCTCAAACTGGGTTTCCATGCCCAACCTTGATGCAAGGGGAGGAGCTTGGTCCTGCCTCAACTTGATGTGCCATGCTTGGTTGACTCCCATGGGAGGCCTATCCCTTTCTGAATGGAGATGGAGGAGGAGTGGATTCCGGGCAGAGGTAGAAGGGAGGTGGAGGGAGTGAACAGGAGGAGAGGAGGGAGGGGAAACTGTGGTCAGCATGTAAAATAAATGGAAAAAATTAATAAACAAAAAGAAATGGTTTTTAAAAAGAAAAAAGAAAGAGCCCCCTCATTTATCATCCAGCCAACATCTATCCACCCACCCTACAAACACACATTGAGAGCCTTCTAAAAGCCCAACCCAGGACCCCAGAGAACTACTCAGTTTTCTCACTCAGGCAGCTTACAACCTGACAGAAAAAAATAACCTGAGCAAGTACATTACAATACAGGGTGGAGACCATGGCAGTGGATGGATATGCACTATCAAAGGAGATACAGGGAGCAGAGTGGTATGAGCACTGATTGAGGGAAGGGCACACTCAGAGTCTGGGAAATAAAACTAATGGTATCTAGGGGAAGTGTGGATAGCTCTGGTCCTACGTACATGTGATGTATGTGGCAGGGGGTGGGCATGTGTCTAAAGGGGCATCTGGTGTCAAGTGAATTGGGAGTTTGAATGTAATTGACCCCCACAGGCTCAAAGAGACTGCCACTATTAGGAAGTGTGGCCTTGTTGGAGTAGGTGTGGCCTTGTTGGAGGAAGTGCATCACTATGGGGGAGGGCTTTGAGGTCTCTTTCTCAAGCTTCTTTCAGTGTGACAGACATACCACTTCCTGTTGCCTGCAAGATGTCAGACTCTCAGCTACTTCTCCAGCATCATGTCTACCTGCACACCGCCATGCTCCCTGACATGATGATAATGGACTGAACCTTTGAACTATAAGCTAGCCACCTCAATTAAATGCTTTCTTTGTTAGAGTTGCTGTGGTCATGGTGTCTCTTTACAGCCATAGAAACCTAACTAAGACAGAAGTTGATACCAGGAACTGGGGTGTTGTTGTGATAGGCTGGGTCATGTTTTTGGTTGGAGTAATATGGGCTTTGGTACTTTGGGTTAGGAAAGCAGTGGAATGCTTTAAACACTATTTAATGGGCCATACTAGTAGAAGCATGGAAGACAGTGGTGCTGAGTGTAATTTGATAAACTGTGGGGGGATACCTCAAGAGGTTTCAGGGAAGAATTTTAATGGAATGGATAGGTATAAGATATTATGGTAGATTACTGTATATACTAGTAAATAAATTTAGTAAAATAGCAGCCTTAGATAATTTGCACTGTAATTTGCACTGTTATGGATCCTTATATGTTGATATAAATGTAAACTATTTTTATATGCCTGTTTAAGATAATTTGTATATTGATACAAATACAGAGCTATATTTGTTATAATGTACATATATTCCTACTCTTATTTAAAATATTTGTATATTGATACAAATGTAAATTTATATCTGTCATACTGTATGTATGTTCTACTTCTGTTTAGGATATTCTGTATATTGATATATATTTAAGATTATTGTCATATTGAGTATCGCACTATACATTCCTACCTCTGTTATAAATATCTTGTGTATTGTCACAATTTTGAAGTCATCATCCTTTACCATACATTTGCTTATAGACTGTTTACCTTGCTTACATGAAGCCTTAGTCCTTAGATTATTTCGGTAGATAAGACTTACAGATTTATAGTCACTTATGCTTGTCATGTCTATAGTTACGTTAGTTAGGTTATCCAGATTTACAGATACATAGGTCGGATGGACAAGTAATCTTCAAACACTTCATAGACCTACAGAATATGGCATTTAAATAGCTTAGAATTCTGTTGACATGAGACACAATTGCTCCTGGCAGTACCAATTTGATCCGAGAGAACGTTGGGCTTCTAAGACATTTCCAGTTGGAAGTTTGTCTTCTTGGCACAAAATGGCCTATTGGGCAAAGAACTGCCCTTGCCTCAACTGCTGACAATACGAGTGCTGTCCTTCTGGACAAGCGGGACACAAGGAAAAGTGACTTCTGAACTCTGCCAAGACAGGGTAAGATGGTCTTTCAGAATTCCTGCTTCTGAAAATGGTCTGTCAGATACTCTAAGCCTGTAGCCAATTTGAATGCACCAACAATTCAACATTAGGTGACTGTCCAGGCTGCCAGCTGTCTCTGTCTACTCTTGCAAGATTCCCAAAAGTTGCTTGCATCCATCTTCCATTTCTCAGGTACCATTATATTCCTTCTCAGGTCTTTGATGGGATTGAAGACTAGCAGTTATAGTTACAACTTAGTATATATATATATTATATATATATATTTATATATTATATATATTATATGTATTATCTTAGAACATATTACGTATTAGATTCAGGTTCTTTAGGCTAGGACACCTTTTGGAATGATCTTTGTAACATGCCATTTACCTACGCTCTAGACTTCTCTGGATTTTAGTATGTGTTTCTTGCTTGATATTGTTCGCATTGGTTGTAGTTCCATCTTATCTAGGTCATTATCCCTCATTACCCCTGGACAACATTTGATAACCTTTCCTTGTATATAGTCTTGTATTAGGTTAGAACCTTCTTATTTAGACAAAAGGGGGAGATGTAGTGGGTAGCCATTCCAACCTTGATCTGGAAGTTCCAACCCCCATTGAGGCTTTGGTAACTGTCACGCCTACAAGGCGGGGCCAAGGGAGGACCCTGAAGACCCCAGATCTGGATGCGCCATCTCTCTTGGTTCCTGGACCCTGGACGCTGGAGGTAGACCTAGCGGAGTTCTCCAGAGAACACCGCCGGACTGTGCTGCGTCTTTCCCAGACCCTGCAACCTACCTATCCCTTCATTTGTAAGTTACGCCACTAAATAAACCTCCCTTTTAACTACATGGAGTGGCCTTAATAATTTCACCAATATCATTGCCTAGAGATCTTTCTTATGATATTTTGATGAAGAAAGTGGCTGCTGTTGTCCTTGTCTGATGAGTCTGCCTAAGGCTAAAGTGAAGAGTTTTGGATTAATTCCATTGACACAGGAAATCTCAAAAACAGTCTAGTATAGACTCTGCTGTGTAGTTATTGGTGTTAACGCTAATGAATATTTATAATGAAAAGGAACAAACTGAACAAATAATATACAAAATATACAGATTTAGAAAAGGGGTACCAGGAGGTGGAATAGAGCTAAATCTTATGTTAAAGGAGATAAATGGACTAAAGAATGGAATAAAGGGAGTGGTGACCTCAGGGCAAGATCCCACCCAGCTAAGTTTCCAACCTGTGAACAGTAACTAAAGAAAAGTTTAGAGCAGGTGTGGTGGTGCACACCTTTAATCTCAGGACTCAGAAGGCAGAGGCTGGCAGATCTCTTGAGTTTGAGGCCAGCGTGGTCTAACCATCTAAAACAGGAAGTTGGTGAAGACGTAATTGAACAAGAGGGCCATGTTCCAACCCCAGTAAGCAGCAGAGCTTGGCAGCTTCGGCCACATGATTCAAGCTTTAGAGTTAAGTTTAGAAGAAGCTGTTCAGCTAGAAACTTCAGTTCTCCCCCAGTTCTCTCTCTCCAAGCATTGCCCTCTCAGAAAGACCAACAAAAGTCAAGTTCCACATTCCTGGCAGTCATGATAGCTCCTCCTCTGAGGTTGTCAGCTCCCCAAGTCCCCACCCAAAGCTTATAATTGGGCACAAACCCAACTTGTGGAAGACACCTCATCTCCCCGTGCCTACAGGGTATGTAAGCCCCCTCCTCTAGAATGGCCATGGGATTTCTTCCCCCACTTCATCTCTGGGGGCTGGAGAGTCATCCAGGAGTGCTTTGCTCAAATATACCTGGTCTTTTACTTTTTAATTTGGCTTGATCTGGCTTACTGCACCAGCAGAGAAACCTATTATGGGATAAGGAAACCTATTAGAAACAGGCTATGAATTTGTCCCCAAATCTAAGGAAAGACACTGAGGCCAGGCACGTGTCAAGGGTGTCCCTGAATGGAGGCCTAGAGAGGCCATTACATGAAGTCGTGAAGTTGAAGCCTGGATTGCCTTGGAGACCCCAAGATGTTGGAGATGCTAGAGCCATGGAAAGCTGAGGAGTGGACCCACCAAGGAAACCTGCCCTGGAAAGGTGCTAACAGGGAGTGGAACCAGCCCAAGAGAAAGTTGTGTTGCAGTCAACAAAGCTGAATGGAGCTGGAGATCTAAAGAGCATTTTGACATCAGACATGGAGATGCAGAGTTTGGAGTTCACACAGCTGGTTTTTGGTCTTTCTTTGGTCCAATATTTCCTCACTACAGTCCCTTCCCTACCTTTTGGAATGGTAATGTGCCATTATATGTTGGAAGTATGTGATCTGCCTTTTTATTTTGATTTTTTTACAGGAGATTACAGTTAAGAGATTGCATGAATCTCAGAAGAGACTTTGAACTTCGGACTTTTAAGCAGTGTTGAGATTGTGATAGACTATGGGAACTTTTGAAGTTGGACTAAATGCATTTTGCTTTATGATATTATTATAAGCTTATGAGGGCCAAGGAGGGGAATATGGTAATTTGAATGTAATTAGCCCCCATAAGCCCAAAGGAAGTGTCACTATTAGGAGGTGTGGTCTTGTTGGAGGAAGTATGTCACTGTTGGGGCAGGCTTTGAAGTGTATTTCTCAAATTTCACTCTGTGTGACAGACACACCACTTCCTGTTGCCAGCAAGATGTTGGCCTCTCAGCTACTTCTCCAGCACTGAGGTATTGAGTGGGAGGACTAGGGATTAGGAATAAAGTAGACAAAAACAATAGCTGGGACCAGGCAGTCTCACATAAGCTGATGACTTATGCCAAGAAAGTTTATTTTTTAAAAAAATACAGGGCTGGAGAGATGGCTCAGAGGTTAAGAGCACTGGCTGTTCTTCCAGAGGTCCTGAGTTCAATTCCCAGCAATCACATGGTGGCTCACAACCATCTGTAATGAGATCTGGCTCCCTCTTCTGGCCTGCAGGGACACATGTAGACAGAACACTGTATACATAATAAATAAATAAATCTTTAAAAAAAATAAAGTAAGAAAAATAAAAAATAAAATAAAAAAATACAACATCCTATATATCATTTGAGGGGGGTAAATGGCCCAAGTCAGAAGAGAGCTAAATCAGACAATATTGGCAAAGACAGGAATCCTCAAACACAGCTGTCCTAGGACTAATAACCACAGGCCAGGGGGAAGAACTGAATCCTCAGAAACCACAATACTGACTCCTTTGAGGCTCTGGCTCCAACCCCAGACTGGACCCTGCCAAGCCCACTTCCGGACAAGGACACAGAATTGGCATCCCCTTTGTCCTTTCATCATGGCATCTGAGAAAGTCTTGGGTCAATCTGACTCTCAATGAAAGGGGACCGACCAGTGGAAATGGGGAAGAACAAAAAGAGAGGGTAAGGGGTTCAAGGAGAATATGCCCAACATACTATACACACACACACACACACACACACACACACACACACACACACACACAAAAGCTTAAGTAATATAGTTTCTTTAAGATTGCTTTCTGTTGTGTGTGGCAACACAGGCCTTTAATCCTAGCAATGGAGGCAGACATAGGAGGATCTTTATGACTTCAAGGCCAGTCTAGTCTAAATATTAAGTACCAGGACAGCCAGGGCTACATAGTGAGACCATGTCTCACAAAAGTAGAAATTAAAAATAAATAAATAAATGACTTTTGCCAAATGGCAACAGATCTATATGCTGAGTTGGAGATGGTCCCAGAGCTCCCAGGAGGCATCAGGGAGCCCCATGAGGCTAGGGCCCCCTTTATGGGAAGAGCAGGGTGGAAACATTTAGTTCAAATGAAAACAAGTTCAAGGTGGTGTTCTGATCTCTGAGCCAAAGGCTGACCAGTGTGAAAGGGCAAGAAGCAGGGAGTCTTGGCTTGTGAGCCACCTGGGGCTTCAGGAGGAAAAGTTCCAGGCCACAGAAAGTTTCATTTCCTTCTTTGACCCCAGGAAGGAGTGAGTGCAAGCCTTCTTCCAATGGAATTCACAGAGCATCCCTACCTGCTGACCCCTACCTGCTGCTCCCTACCTGCTGCTCCTACCTGCTGACCCCTACCTGCTGGCCCCTGGCCTCCTCCCTGAGAGGAGACAGACAAAACAAGGTGTCTGCTGTGGCCTTAGAGTGAAGGAGCCAGTTCTCCAGCACTCTCAGGAGCAAACTAGCTCTTCCTAACCAAAGAGGAACTCTGCCTTAACCTCAAGAGACCAAAAATCACCATAACAAGAAAAGAAATGACTGTGCCCATATTTCTGTTCCCCCTTGCCATGTTCCTGGGAGAGAAAAAGACAACTGTGCCCATTTTTCTGTTCCCCCTGGCTGTGTTCCTGGGGTTCTCAGACTTCCTCTGGACAACGGCAGAGGAGGGACCAGCTTGGCCGTTTCTTCCGTTCTCAAGATGAGATAGCCTTGTTCTTGCAGATGGAGTATGGGCAAGACTGACAAGAACAGAAGCAAGACTCTTTAGCATGAATCCTAAAGGTACTTACTAATAAAATCAAACCTGAAGCCAGTTATTGTGGTGAGTGCTGGAAGATCAGAGAAGCAGAACAAGCCACAGCCACTTCACCTCTCCAGTTCCTCAGCTGATCCTGTTTCCTCAGACTGGAAGCTTCTCAGTCCTCATCCAGAATGAATTTCAGCTGAACTGCTGCTCAAAACCTAAAAACTTAACCAGCCAAATGCTGCTAGTTTCTGGTCCTCACGCTTTATATATCTTTCTGCTTTCTGCCATCACTCCCTGGGATCAAAGGCTCACTTTCTGGGATTAAAGGCATGAGTCACCATGCTTGGCTGTATCCTTGAACACACAGAGATCCAGATGGATTTCTGCCTCTGGAATGCTAGGATTAAAGTCGTGAGCTACCACTGCCTATCCTCTATGTTTAATATTGTGGCTGTTCCATTCTCTGACCCCAGATAAGTTTATTAGCATGCACAATATTTTGGGGAACACAATACCACCACAAGACTCCAGGGTGTGGAGACAAGACTCAGTTGGTAGAATGCTTGCCTGGCACACACAAAGACCTGGACCAGCACTGCATAAACCTGGCATGTAATGTAAAACCTGGCATGTAACCTCAGCACTTGGGAGGTGTTGTGGTGATCAAGCAAACATGGAGGACACATGACTGGACAGTGAGGTGAGACTGAGTACAAGTGAGGAGAGAGGAAGGAGGGAGAGAGGAGAGAGAGGAAGAGCATGTCAATACAATGAGAGGAGATGGTCAGTCAGGAGTCCGACCCATCCCCAGGCCTGGAGAGACCCCTAGATAGAACACGATAGGGACTCACCCAGCAGACTCCAGACAGCTGAGGGGTCCCAGGCCCCTCTGGGTGTGTCCAGTACTGGTGACAGGACACAGAAATGAAGGAGAAGCTGATGGGTACAGGAGAGACAGCAGGAAACAGACAGCTCCAGACCCTGCCCTCAGAAAGAAGGGGAGACTGAAAGACTGAAAAAGATGGTCTCCACATGGACATCTCCAGGTCCCCATTGGCCCTAGAAATGAGTCCCTCTTTTTATGGATTTACATGGAACAGTGGCAGTGTGCCAGAGTACAGGTTGTTACTATCCTGTGACAAAGGACAGGGAAGAAATGTGAAATTGGGTGAAAGTTTGTCACTGACCAGACTTGGCCACTCCCGGAAGGGAGCTGTTCTCAGTTCATTTCCCAGGCTGTGTGATGAGGACCACCTGGAAGAGTGGGTGGTTGGATCACCAGACAGTAGGGTTTGGGGGAGGGGCTAGGAGGTGGCCAGAAGAGACATCGCTTATGCACAAGAGAACTGCCCATGAGACACTTCCAACAATGCAGGGAACCAGAAAAAAAACAAAACTGTGTCTGAGAAAATGAATAGTGTGTCTGTCTGTCTGTCTGTCTGTGTAGACCAGGGGTCCATGTTTCTCCCCCTTATGTGTTTACATTTTCAGACAGGGTCTCTAACTCACTGATCAGCTCAGCTGGCTGGCCTGAGAGTTCAGGGGATCCTTCTGTGTCTGCCTCTCCTGTGCTGGGAATACAGCTGTGCCTGATTCTATATGGGTGCTGTGTATTCACCTCTGGATACCTTGAGCTGCAAGCATTTTCCTGGTGGACAAAGCCATCTCTCCAGACTGCTGAGTCAGCATTCTTTAAGTGTATGTGCTTACGGAAAACCACATGATGTTTCAAAACTTCTACAAGTCCTGTGGAGTGAAAATATCCCAAGTTCTTTCCCCTGGTTTCTTTCCATTCTTCTCCTGAGATGGGGTCTCACTGTGTAGCCCTGGCTGTCCTGGAACTCACTCTGTAGACCAGGCTAACCTCAAACTCACAGAGATCCGCCTGCCTCTGCTGGGATTAAATGCATGCACCTCTACACTCAGCTCCCCTAGCTTCTTGAAAATTTTGTGATTTAGTTTTTCTCTAGAGCTGAATAGCATTTTATATGTGTACCAGACTTTCATTATCCAGGGATCTGTTGAAGGACATCTAGGTTGGTTCCATTTCCTTACTGTAGTGAATAAAGCCTCAGTAGACGTGGATAGGCAAGTGTCTCTGGGGTAGGGTATGGCATTCTCTGGCTGTGTGCCCAGGAGTAAAGTAGCTGGCTCATATTTAAAAATAACTATGGATTTCATTGTATGCATATGGATATTTTGTCTGAATGTAATTTGTCCGCCACATGCAGGCCTGGAGCCCGTGGAGGCCAAAAGAAAGTGGGTGTCAGATACCCGGGAAACGGAGTTACAGATCGTTGTGAGCTACCATGTGGGTGCTGGAAACTGAACCTGGGTCCGGGCCCTCTGCAAAAGCAGCCGGTGCTCTTAACTACTGAGCCATTTCTCCAGGCTCTATTTCCATTTTTAAGTATAAACTTTAACTTTCAAAATCCATAATTCCACACAGTTATTGCTCAATAATTTGATGCCTTGGAACAATATTTACATTGAAATGTGTATTCCATCACCCCACCCCACCCCACCCCGGGATTAAAACTTAGGTTGTTAAGTTGTCCCGGAAGAGTAGCTTTGGGTCTCCTCTGTGTAGCTGGGTTTCTTCATTGGTGGGTTCACTGTGAATGACAGGGCCATGGTGACCATGTAGGCTCAGAGGGGACTGGCTCTTCCTTGTCTTTGGTGACCTTCACCTCCATTCTTTTGTTTGTTTGTTTGTGTGGTTGGTTGCATGGTTTTGTTTTTTGAGCCAGGGTTTCTCTGTGGGATTAACGGCGTGCACGATCACCGGGTGGCTTCACATTTATCCTTTTTTTTTTTTTTTTTTAGATTTATTTATTTATTATGTATACAGTATTCTGTCTGCATGTACACCTGCATGCCAGAAGAGGGCACCAGATCTCATTACAGGTGGTTGTGAGCCACCATGTGGTTGCTGGGAATTGAACTCAGGACCTCTGGAAGAGCAGCTGGCGCCACTGAGCCATCTCGCCAGCCCCTTCACCGCTATCCTTAAGTCTTCACTTTTCTTACTGGTCCCTCTCTGAAACCTTGGCAGGTAATCTTTCCTCATACTTTATCAAAACTACCAGGAAGGAGTGAAGGGAAATATCTGTAGATAATCCTACAGGTTTCCAGGAGTGGTGTGGGCCAGGAGGCAACTAGTTGCAGAATCCACTTCCACCCAGTGAAAGGGGAGACAAGAAAGTAGAAGACCATGAGGCTTGGAATATGAACAGGCTGGGACTGGGTTGGGACTGGGGCTGCAGCTGAGTTGGTAGAGTGCTTGCCTACCATTCATGAAGCCCTAGATTCATTCCCCACCAGCACTGTGATGGTACATTCCTGTAATCCCAGAATTTAGGAAGCAGAGGCAGAAAGATCAGGAGTTCAAGGTCATCCTCAGCCACACAATGAGGCTAAGAACCAATGTGGGCTACAAGACAACCTCTTAGGGGAAAAAAAGAAGGGAGGGGGCAAGGAAGAGAGAAGGAGAGAATGAGTGATATCAGTGGTTGTGTGACGTCCTTTGTTCCCTAGACCAGGATCCAAGATATTTTAGCAAATACCAAAGCTGATGTGAAAGGTAGCCCCAGAATCTGAATGTGAAGAGAAAACCAACCCGTACAGGTTGTTCTCTGACACGCCTTACTTCTGCCCCCCCCCACACACACACACACCAAAAAAAAAAGAAAAATAAGTTAATTAAAAAAAAAAAAAAAAAACCATGTTGCTGGTGGTCTAGAAGGGCCTGTTCTTCAGCAGTCTGCATAGATGTAAGACTGATGGCTGGGAAGAAACCAACTAGCCTGGAGCCTGGATGCCAGAGTCAGTCACCCCTAAACTCCCTCCAGCTCTGTCCCTTCCACCCAGCTTGGCTCAGGGGCTGTCTCTATGACCCTCCTGAGTGTAGCTCGTGCCTCGTGCTTAGCTAGTCCTGTATCAGTCTGTGTTACCTCTTGTCACCTTGCCCTATCTGTCTCCTCTCAGACACTTCAATGGCCTCTGTGAGAACAGGGAAGTCAAGCCAGGTGGCCTGGGCCAAGGGTGTGTTTTATCATCCTAGCACCCCCTCACTACTCAGAAACCGTTTCTGGAATGAACTAGATGTTCTTAGAATTTGGTCCCACTCTCCACCAACCAACCCCTTGAGATGTACTGGAATTGGAGAGAGGGTACCTGGAACACACAGCAGATGCAGCCACCGGTTTTCCAGCACCACCCAGAGGGCCTGTGATGTGCACAAGTGATCAGCAGTGCACTTTCCAGAAGGCCCCCCAGGCACGGGAGCTCACAGGCACCAGTCGGGGTGTCAAGGAGAGAGAAACCAGCACTGGTCGGGGGAGGTATAGAGATCCTTGTGCTCACAGATAAACAACACATAAGGTTGTCCCTTCCAAGGGAGGGATGTATATCCTGTTTCCTGCCCAGAAGACTTGGAGCAGACATGGTTAATAGCCTGGTGACCTTTGCACTATCTGTGTTGCTGAGACCTCACTGGATTCTCCCCCCGACTCTGATTATGAGCTTGTCAATCTATCTTTATGGGAGGCGTCACATGTATTCAATCTATAGAACCCATCTTTATGGAAGACATCACAGGTACTTCACAAAAAGTTTTGATGTAGTCATGTCCTGAGCTTTTTTGTGCACGCAGGATTGAGTTAATTATCACCTGGAAATTTTCCACCAAATTCCTCTGTGCTCAAATATGCCTAAAATAGACTACTCGGAATCAGACTCCTGACGTTTGAACCAGCACTGGCTACTTAGCCCATGTTGAACCAAACTGCCTTCTTGCCTCCAGGATTGTTACTCTGCTGGCCATGGTGGCCACAAAGACCACCCCTGCAGCTAGTGTCAGGGGAAATTACTCCCAGTACTCTGAGCCTGGAACACAGGCCTGGTCCTCAGGAGAGAGAAGTTACCAGCTCCATTCTCCACTAACACAGTGAGCACATCTAGTCGTCTGGCCTGGTGATGGAGGAAACGGGCTTTGCCATGGCTGTGTGGCTCTGGACAAGCTGTCTGCACCATCTGAGCCTTGACTTCCCCCATCTATTAAGTGGGCGATTAGGACTCACTGGGTGCTTAGGGAACTCAAGAACTCAAGACTAAAGGCTTGACCAGGGGGAACCCTTTGCGTTTTTCATTTCTTTTCTTTATTGAGTATGGGTCTGTGGTCTGTGCACCACATGCATGCCTGATGCCTTTGGAAGCTAGAAGAGGGATTGGATCCCCTGAAACTGGAGTTGCAAATGATTGTAAGGTAACCTTGTGGGAGCTGGGACTTGAACCAAGTCTTCTGTAAGAACAGTCAGTGCTTAAGAGCCGTCTCTCCAGCCCCTTAGCACTTCTGACACTCCACACTTGCCTGAATGAACACCTGTTTTATGGCCTTTTCTGGGGAGACATGAAGGGCCATTCACTCCTGAGTGGGCAGCAAACACAATCAAAGAGACCAATCTGCCCAAATCTACCTGGGTGAACCAAGGAGCTTATTTGGATTACTTATGGGAGTACAGGTGCCTTAAAAGCACTTGTCGTTACCGAAAGGCCACCCCAGCGTGGGCGACAACTCGGGAAGGCTGCAAGCTTGGCTCTCCCTGCCCAGCTCACAGCCAGTTCCACAGGAGAGTCTCCTCTCCCCCGTTTATACAATCCTGGGGAGCAGCCTTGTGTGTCCGGAACCTCCTGAGTCCGCTGCACCTCCCTCCCTGCAGGAGAGAATGTTTCCGCTAGGGGGAGCTAGAGTCTCTCCTTTCACAGTTGGCTTAGGTGTTTGGGAAAACTTCCTTGGGATTTCTCTGTTCAAGATGCTCCTCGGGTAGATGACTCTCCGTCAGTCATCTTGGCCCTGCCAGGACCCAGCACTGTCCCAGATAGAGGTGGCTGCTCAGGGAGCTGATATACAGCCAAAAAGCTAAGTCTCCGGCGTTTGAGTACTTGATGTCAGTTGGAGGCATCGTTTGGGGAGGTTTAGGTGGTGCAGCCTTGCTGGAGGAAATGTGTCACTGGGGATAGGCTTTAAAAGTAAAGAGGACTTATCTACTTCCAGTTGACTTTTTCTGCTCTGTGCTTATGATAAAGGATATGCATTCTCAGCTTCCATACCTACTGCTCCATCTGCTACTTCTGCCCCGTGGTGGACTCTTACCCTCTAGAACGGTAAACCAAAACCAAAACTCATTTGTAAGATGTCTGGGTGACAGTGTTTTGTCACAGCACTAGAAAAGTAACCAAGACGAGGACACAAATGTCAGGCCCTCGCTGGCCCTCAGTCCCTGGCTCAAACCTCAAGCAGGATTAGCCCCCTGAGTCCTGTCCCATCCCCTCAGGTTCCAGCTCCACGGAGCATCCTTGAGTCTGACCTTTGCTCAGGGAAAGGAAGAGCTGCTCTCAAAACCCACCTGTGTCCACTTGGCAGCCCACCTCCTCAGAGTCCCTAGTACCCAAGGGACACCTGCCTGGATCTCCATCCATTTCTCTCACTGCATCTGGGGTTCAGTCTGGGACAGGGGACACCATTACAGCAATGCATTATTACTCAAATATTTCCTACATTCTAAAGTCCTGGAACTTTTGATGGACCTGACAGCCCAGTTAACAATACACCTTGAGGTCACTTAAGACAAGACTGCTCTCCTTCTGTGTACTATGCCTGCTTGTTTCACCCACCTTTAAGAGAACAGTGTAACAACCAGCCTTACTTGCCTTGGATTTCTCGTGTAATCGGCTTTTACAACCTAAGTTAATGCATAGCTGCAGTCTTATGTGCTCTCCATGCCCCTGACCCATGAGGAATGCATGTGTGTATGCGTGTTAAGGTAATAAATGCTGGAAGCAGCAAATCAGTTGAAAGCAGCCTCGTACAGCAAATATCTGCCACACGTGTTGGAAACAGCAGACAGATTTTATTTGATTCATGAATATTTGCCTTTCTTGGTGTTTCTGGGTCAGTTGGAGTCAGAAAAGTTCAATCTCTTGTAAAACTCTGTTGAGATTTCTGTACAGTATCCCTCATTCCTTCCGCCCTGTCCGATAAAAAGAGAGCAAAGTCCTTTGTCAGGGACAGATGAGACAGGTGACATTGTGCAGGCTCAGGGACACCGATTCAGACTAATGTAACAGACAGATGGGACACTGATGCCTGTTGGTGACTCGGAGTTTATCACTGATTTAACTGACACGTAGCATCTCTTTCTCTTTGCCCTCTCTACTCTCCTCTCCCTCCAAGAATGCAGCCAGTTACCCCAACCTAAAGCCTGTGAGGATTCAACTGCCTCACTGGGGACTGCTGGGAAGGGGTATTTCCCCTTCAGGAGATAGTTCAGGAGAGGGAGGTCTTGACAATATCTACTGGGTGGCTTCACGTGGCTGTTCTGGGGTCAGGGAGCCTTGGGCATTGTCTTCCTACTGTGGTTCAGAGGCAGGGCCACACCTACCCACACAGCATCTCTGGAGAAGCAGCTCAGCCGCAAGGGCTGACCACCATGGTCCTGTCAGCAGAGACTCCCTTCGGCGGATCTGAGGGAGCAGTTCCCAGAAGCTGAGGCCTCCTGCACCCTGCCTTGCCTGCACACCGTGGCCAGCACCTCTGGCCAACCCATGCACTCAAGTTTCTCCTGGAGATGTCCTCACCACCTACCTCCAGCTTCAAGGACTCCTCCCACCTCTGAAGTAGAGAGTTCTTCTCTGTGTGGCAGCCTTGCTCCCCAGCCTTCCATCCCTGATGGGATGCCTGCCGTCCACTACAGATGTGAGTGCAGATACACAACCATGGCCAAATACAGTGGCTTCAAATGTGTGTCTCATACTATAGACACCATTTGTGGGATTTACTCAAAGGAATTCTGGTGTGGGTACAAATATATAAAACTAAGGATGGTTATGGGAGCATCACATGTTTGTATGTGTGTGGTGTTTATGCATGGGTGTTAGTGGAAAGCTTTCAAAATGCCCATTTACAGAAAACTAGTTTAATGCTTTAAGGACCACACAAGCTATGGATTCCTACACATCTGATAAAAAGCTTTTCAAGCCATCTTAGTGGGAAGAAGAGCTGGAGAACAAAAGGGGTGAGCTGATCTTATGTAGGTTTTAACCAACTCTAGGCCCTTTGTGGCTAAGTGTTCAAACAAAGCCTACTAAGACATGTTGGGAGAACACCCAAGATTACCAGAAATCAGAAGCAGGGAAATCAAAGCAACAACAAAAGCTCCTTCAATTTTAGTTTGTCCAACAGGTGAGAAGAGCAGTCACAAATAAGACATTTACACCAAACACCTCCCCCCGCCCGCCCCCAAGGTTCAGGGACATTTTGGAAAAAGCCGCAGAAAGACAGTACACACCTGGGGCGGACCAGAGTGAAACAGGGTCTTCTGGACATATCAGGACCTCGAACTCACAGCAGCTCTGGCAGCCTGGACAAGACCAATTCAGTCAACATCCCAGCGCTGAGAGGGAGGGCCACACAAGCCCCCACCTCTAGCTGAGGAGGTGCTCATAGTTGAGGTCTGTCAGGCAAGGGAGAGTTTCTTTAATAAGAACGTTGCCCCTGGTAAGTCGAGCATTCTCCACTAGGTGGCTCCACACTCAGGGGTACATGGAATGCTGTAATTGTGCCCAGTAGGCTAGGAGAAGGAAGAAGAGTGTGAGGGGGGAGGCGGTAGCACAGAGTTGGAAGGAAGACTTGGGAGGGGGAGCGGGATGCGGATTCAGGAGTTAGAGGAGAGGGGGTGAACAGAACCAAAATACATTGTATATATATTTGAAATTCTTAAAGAAAAGTATGTATTTTAAAAACTTAAGAATAGGAAAATATAGGGCTGGTCGTGGCAGCACATGCCTTTAATCCCAGCACCTAGGAGGCATCGGCAAGTGGATCTCTGTGAGTTTGGGGCCAGCCTGGTCTACACAGGGATTTCCACAACATCCAGGGCTTTCCCCCCACTTGAAGGTGAGAAGGATGCAAGTGAGTGTGACAGAACAGCCCTCGCGGAGTGCTGAATCAGACAGACGCCGCCTTGTCCTGGACCCAGGTGCTGCTCCTACTCC
>CABHPP010148741.1:46605-72308 GCA_902168425.1 Peromyscus attwateri
GCGGAGGAAGGAAGGAAGGAAGGAAGGAAGGAAGGAAGGAAGGAAGGAAGGAAGGAAAAGCAAAGGGTGCTGGGCGCACTTGTCCATGCACACCCTCCTGGCGTTTTTTCCTCACCAGCAACACTCAATGGCATGCAAATGCTATGTTAATAGTTGTTAAACTGGGCTGTTTAAGAAATCCCTAACTAAACATTGATCTGCATTTGCTTGAGTCCTTGAATATGCACAAACACACATCTTCCTGATAGGTCAGGAGGAAGGCTGGAGGATGGTGGGAGACTTGGCGCCAGCCTTAGTACTGGGGGAAAGTTATTTTGCCTTCAAAGCAAACTAAATAATTCAAAAAAAATTATACAAAGGATGGTGGGAGAAATTTCCCTTCTCTGATCAACTTCTAGTCCCCAGAGGGAGCAGAAGGGAGGGGGGTGGTTTGCAAGCCAGACTTGCTACTGTGTGGATACACAGGAACACACGGGAGTTTACTCTGCAAATATATAAATAAATACATACACACACGTACATACACACACATACATACATACACACATACACATAGATGCATACATACACACATACATACATACATACACATAGATACATAGATACATACATACGCACACATACACATAGATACATATACATACACATACACACATACAAATATACACAACTTCACATAGACTTGCTGTTGCAGTTGACAGTATCTGGTGAATGTCCATCCAGGTTAGTAGGTGAAGATATTCCTTATTCTTACTAATGGCTCCAGAGTAGCGAAAGGTCACTAGTTTCATCAACCATTCTCCTATTATCAAGCTTTTGACGTTTTTTGTTTGTTTTACTTTTTAATGAAAATACATCATGGTGGATTTGACTGCATCAAATTCCAGCATTTCTTTAGGACGGAAGCTCTTCAAGGGTTCTGGGAGGGCCTCGGATTTGCTGTTGTTTGCTTGTTTACTGGGTGTACTGATTTTATGTTACTGGTTTCACACAGACGACGACTCTCCAGTACACCCTCAGTTCCCGCTCCTCCTCCCCTGCCATCCTCTTTCCTCTTGCTTCTCTTCTGATTTTGTTTTCATTTTTGAAACCAGAAAATTTATTTTATGACTGATTGAAATCCTCAAGATGAACTGGATGCTGCCACAGCTGCCCTCTGGGGTTTAGATGATGTCCCTTCACGGAATCTATGTCTGAATCTTCCATAGACAACTTTTAGGTGCCTCATCCGCCCAGTCTCTTAGCCTTGGCACTCTGGTTATACTTTCTCCTGCGCTTGGCAGGATGGCCACATTTGCCACAGGTCAGCTTCTGAAGGTGGTAGGCCACAGAGCCACAGAGGCGGCACAACTGTGTGCATCTTACTGCGACGCTTTCCAAAGGATGGCGTTCCTTGCTTCTGCCACCGAGGCCAAAGAGGCTGGAAGAGCTCTCTTCTGCTTTCATGTCGTGTGTGTGTGTGTGTGTGTGTGTGTGTGTGTGTGTGTGTGTGTGTGCACGCGCGCGCGCACACATACATATATGATTTCCAGTGTGTCTGAAGGATTCTAGGACCCCAAAGTGTGAGAGAACAAGTATTTTTTGTCTTTCTGATTCCACCTTATTTCACTTAACTTCAGTTAACACAATAACCTCCAGTTGCATCTATTTCTCAGCAAATGACTTCTTTAATTTTAAGCATACTTCTTTAATAAAGAGACTCCATTTTTTTTTTTTATAAATCTCTGTGTGCATGTGTGGCAAGCCACAGCGCTTGTATGGCGGTCAAAGGACAACTTTCTGTGAGTCTGCTCTCTCCTTCCACTGTGTGAATCTGTGAGATGGAAACCAGGTCACCAGACCCAGTCGCAAATGCCTTGACCCACCGAGCTCCCACCAGCCCCCAATTTAATTCTTCTTCATGGCTGAATAAAACTCCATTGTGTTACCATGTTCTATTTATCTGTTCATCTGTTGACGGACACCTCGGCAGATCCTGTATCTTAGCTATTGTGAATGGGGCTTTAGTCCACAGCCCACCACCACCCCCAGTACTTTTCATGTTGTATCCATTTGTGTTTCTATTAGCAGCTTCAGAGAACCTAATTACTCTGACTCTGGCCAGCAGTTTTCCTCGTCTGAGAAACACAATGTTTCAAAAATCCCAAGGACCCTCAAGCTGCCCCCCTGGTCCCTTCTGTGACTTAACGTGAGCCTGAGCACTTTCTCGTTTTACTTTATTTTTAAAGATTTGTTTATTTTTACTTTATGTATATGAGTGTTTTGCCTGCATGTATGTCTGTGCACCACATGTGTGTGCAGCATCCATGGAGGTCAGAAGAGGGTGCCAGATAACCTGGAACCAGAGTCCCAGACAGCTGTGAGCGGCCATGTAGTGCTGGGAATGAAACCCCTGTCCTCTGAAAGAGCAGCCAGTGCTTAACCACTGAGCCATCTCTCCACCCGACACTTTTCACTTTAACTAACCACTTGTGTTTCTTCTTCTCGGGATAATTTGTTCAGTTTTTCACCGTACTGGCCAGCTTTTAATCCTGCATACACTTATATGTACATAGATGCTTTCATATACCTATATAATATATATCTAAATATGAGGGAAACATAGCATTTGTATTCTGAATTTGCCTTATTTCAGTTAATACAATGATTTCTATTTACATCCGTTTTCATGCAAATTTCATAAGTTGATTCTTATTTCTGGCTGCACAAAACTCCGTTGTGGATATCCACTACATTTTCTCTGTCCATGCATCTGTTGATGGCCAGCTAGACTGCAATAAAATTGGATGGGCAGGGGTCTCCAACATGTTAAATTTTGCCTCTTTTTCCCCCCCGAGACAGGATTTCTCTGTGTAGCCCTGACTGTTCTGGCACTCACTCTGTAGACCAGGCTGGTCTCGAACTCTGAGATCCACTTCTCTGTCTCCCCAGTGTGGGGATCAAAGGTGTGTGCCTCCACTGCCGCCATCACCACCACCAGGCTGCCTCTTTTTGAAAGACTTTTCCTTAACTATTTAAATTTCCACAGTAGACATGAGAGTGCATTTTCCACAAGGAATTTTTATTAGTGGCAATGTTCTATTTCTGGATCAAGGCAGGGAGAATTTTGTCTCAATTAGAAGTCAACACATTAAAGCTAGACATGGTGGTATGGGCCTGTAAACCCAGCACTCTAGAGGCTGAAGCAGGAAGATTGCTGAGTTCAAGGCCAGTCAGTGCTACAGAGCACGACCTCGTCTTATAAAAACAAAATGAAAATGAATAACAACAAAGCCACACACAAGCAGCTTCTTGCAGAAAAGGGCCTTCCTGGGGTGAGGTAGGAAGTGAAGCAAGGGAGGGCCACTGTCAGGGTCCGGTGGGAGAGGGCCAGAGGGGCCCTGTTTGGCCTGGAGATTGGGTTTGTAACTTCCAGGTTTGTTTATTATCTTCTCTGCTCCCACTGTTACCTTGTTATTTTGTTTAAAATTTATTTTTTTATTGAATTAAAATTAATTTAAATTTATTACTTCTCCTCCTTGCCCACACAGGACCTCTGGAAACAGAACCTTGTCTACTTTGCTGGTCCCTATGACCTCAGATTCTAGAACAGTGCTTGGCACATTGATAAATATCTATTGATCCATTAAATAGATATGACTTTTCTTATTTACATAGATGGGATAATACTGTACATGTTATTTATTTTTAATGTATTTTTCAATAATATTTTATTTTATGTGTATAACAGCTTTGCATGTGCGTATGCATCTGCACCATGCATATGTGTATGTGTGTACCATATACATGGAGTACCTGGGGAGGTCAGAAGAGGCTTCGGATTCCCAGGAACTGGAGTTACAGATGGTTGTGAGCTGCCGTGTGGGTGCTGGGAACTGAACCAGGGTCCTCTGCAAGAGCAGCAAGTGCTCTTAACTGCTGACCCATCTCTTCAGCCCCCTAAACGTGTTATTTTATAAGTTACTTTCTTGCACTTCATGTCAGGTCACATGACCACTACCTCACTCTTTTTCACTTCTACCAGATGTTTTATAGTATGGGTCACAGTGTGTTCAGTCATCTCCCTGTGGGTAACATTGAGGATGCTTTGAAAAAGAATTTTTTATTGCTATTGTTTGTTTGAGACTGGGTCTCACTGTGTAGCTCAGGCTTGTCTGGAACTCATAGAGATCCACCTGCCTCTGCCTTTTGAGTGCTGAGATTAAAGGTGTACACACTGCCATGCAAGCCTATGTTTTGAGGTTTTAGTTTGTGTATGTGTGGGTATGGGGGTATCATACATGCATAGGTAGAGACCAGAAGTCAACATGAGGTATCTTCCACAATCCTTTCCATGTGGTGTTATTATTTATCTTTTGTTTTGTGTGAGTATCTGCCTGCATACATATACATGCACCACACAGGTAGAGAACTCACAGAAGCCTGAGAGGACTTTGGATCCCCTAGAACTGACATTACACATGGTTGTGAGCCACCATGTGGGTGCTGGGACCAAAGCTGGGTCCTCTGCAAGAGCAGGAAGTGCTCTTAACTCATAAGCCTTCTCTCCAGCCGCTTCACCTTGTTTTAAACCTGGAACTCATCAATTTATTTAGCTGGCTGGCCAGCAAACTCCAGGGACCCACCTGTCTAGGCTCCCACTCCTGCCGAGATTGGTGCTTGGAATTCGAACTCAGGTCCCCATGCTTGTGCAGCAATCCTCTTGCCCACGGAGCTATTTCTGCTCAACAGTATTTCCACCCAAGTGTTTATTGTATGTTTTGGTCTTTGGTGTTTTGCTCAGACAAGCTTTCCACTTTAATGGAGTCAGACACATCCTTTGTGTTTCTTCCCGTCTCCTGTGTTCTGTGTGCTTAGAAAGCTCCTAATAGAATGGGGCACGGTGTTGCATGCCTTTAGTCCTGGCACTTTGAAGGTAGAGGTCTGGGTCTCTGTGAGTTTGAGAACAGCCTGGTCTGTAGAGTGAGTTCCAGGACAGCCAGAGCTAAGACACCCTGTGTTGAAAAACAGGCAAGCTCCTAACAAGCAAGGTCATAGTAAAGTGTCCTGGAGATGGAGAGACGACTCAGCAGTTAAGAACAGAAACCTGAGTTCAATTCCCAGCACCCACATGGCAGCTCACAATTCTCTATAACTCAGGTTCCAGAAGATCTAATGCCTTCTTCTGTGCTCCTAGGTCACCAGGTCCACACATGGTACACAGACATATATGTAGCCAAACACTTATACACGTAGAAATAAAATGAAATAAATCTGAAAGAAAAAAGGAAGTGTCATACTATATTTTTGTAATGTCTTTACCATATTAATTTTTTTTACTATTTTTCTTTTTCTTTTTTCTTTTCTTTTTTTTTTTTTTTTTTTTTTGGTATTTCGAGACAGGGTTTCTCTGTGTAGCTTTGCGCCTTTCCTGGAACTCGCTTTGGAGACCAGGCTGGCCTCGAACTCACAGAGATCCGCCTGCCTCTGCCTCCCAAGTGCTGGGATTAAAGGCGTGCACCACCACCGCCCGCCTTTTTTTTTCTTTTTTTTAACCATTTTTAATTCACCATTTTATAATAGATCACTTGCTCTGTGACTTACTTGAAACTTGATATTTTTGGTGTGAGAAAAAGTTTTCACTTAATTTTATTCCAAATAGATGATCTGTGGCCACCAGTCTATTTAAGCTCTCTTATAAGCACAGCCTGTCCTCGTTTGGAATGTCCCTCACAGGCTGGAGAAATGGCTCAGCAGTTAAAAGCACTCGCCACTCTCGTAGAGGACCAAAAATCAGTCCTTAGCACCCATTTTGAATGGTGCACAACCAACCGCATCTAACTCCAGCTCTAGGGGATCCAACAACATCTTCTGGCCTCTGTGGGTACTGCACACACATGCGGGGCAGGCTGGCGGTGGGTAGTTTTAGAATGTCCACACATGTCTGACAGTGAGTGTACCCTCCATCCGATTGCCTAATCCGGGACTGCCATTTGAACACCATTCCATTCCTGTCGCGTTCACACTCCACTTCTTTACCCAGTCTATTAGTATAGTGCATTCTTGACATGTATTTATTAATCGGGGGAGGCATATGTGAAGGTCGGAGGATAAATTTCAGGAGGTGATTCTCTTCCACTGTGTGTGTGTGTGTGTGTGTGTGTGTGTGTGTGTGTGTGTGTGTGTCTTCCTTCTAGGAATTGAACTCTGGTCATCAGGCTTGGCAGCAAACAACTTTATATGCTGAGCCATCGTCTCTACACCTCTAAAATTAAATACTCACTTTAGCCTCACCTAGCCATGTAAAATCATGGTCTATTAGTTGCTTTTCTGCTGCTGTGATAAGACACCATGACCGAGGCAGCTTGTAAAAGGAAGGGTTTATTCGGGCTTGTGGTTCCAGAGCAGTTAGAGTTCATCACCGCCCCGGCAGGGAAGCATAACCACAGTCAGGCATGACAGCTGGATTAGCCAGCTGAGACCTCAAGTCTTGAACTGCAACCACTTGGCAGAAAGTGTGTTCTAGGAATTCTCAGATTCTTTTGAAACCTCAAAGCCTGCCGCCAGTGACATACTTCCTCCAGCAAAGCCACACCTCCTAACTTACCCAAACAGCACCACCAACTGGGGGCTAAGTATTCAAACATCTGAGCCCATGGGAGATCTTCTCATTCAAATTTAACCTACACATGGGTTAAGTTTTTTCTAGTAAACATTAAAGTAAGTTTTGAAATGGCAGGCATTTCTCATGTGCTGTTTTAAATCATCTTACAGCCCACAGAGACACGGGGAACCATTACTATGTTCCCTCTCTGTTGATGAATCTGTGTGTTGGCTGACAACAGTCCACCCTGGCTTTGTAGTTTGTTTTTGTGGTGGTTAGCTTCATATTTCGAAATCAACAACAGGCCCACAATAAGTTGTAAGATTAGTGCGGAAAGATCTCAAGTAGCCACCAGCCAGCCTGGCTTCCCTCGTCGGAGCCACATAGAGAGTTCTAGGCTAACCTGGACTTCAGGAGATTTTGTCCCAAAAACACAAAATAAAAAACAAACAAGAAAATCACACAGAAAACTGCCGGGGGTTAGTCCGAGAAACTGAGCCATAGACCTTCCTTGAGTTCCATCTGTGTGTGGTGTCACTCATCTCTGTCTCCCATAGTTCTGTGATGCCTTGTCACATGCATGGGTTCAGAAGATGACTGAAATACAGAACCATTGCCCCACCACAAAGGGCTTCTCTTTTCTTTCTTAAAAAAAAAAATAAAGACTTATTTTATTTTTAATCCTATAGATATCTGGGTGTGGGTATGGTCACAGAAATGTGGGTGCCCTCAGAGGCCAGGGGTACCAGTTCTCTTCCAGCTGGAGTTACAGGCAGCTGTGAGATGTGAACTGGCTGCTGGCAGCCGAACCCAAGTCCTCTGTGAGAGCAGCAAGTGTTCTTAACTGCTGAGCCATCTCTCTAGTCTTTCTGTATTTTTGTTTTTGTTTTTATTTTTATTTCTGTAAAGCCTGGGCTGTCCTGGAATTGTACTGTGTAATCTAGGCTGTCCTTGACCTCACAGAGATCCACTACTTCTGCCTCCCAAATGCTGGGATTAAAGTCACGCACCACCACCCCTGGCCCACAAAGGGCTTTGCAATGCTCCCCTTGTGTGGTCAAATCGTTCATCTGCCCCAGTCCCTGGCAGTCACTGCTCTGCCCTCCCCCTCCATCAGTTCGTCATTCTGATGTTATATAAACAGAAGCTTGTGTACATGACATCTGGGAACTGGCTTCTATTTATTTTTTTATGTATATGGGTGTTTTGCCTGCAAGTATGTCTGTATCACATGCACGTAGTGCCTGGAAGGCCAGAAGAAGGCATCAGATCCCCCTGGGACTGGAGTTAGTTACCAAAGATTGTGATCTGCTCTGGGTGTTCTGAGACTTGAACCCAGATCTTCTGGAAGAGCAGCCAGTGCTCTTAAGCTCTGAGCCCTCTCTCCAGCTCTGGCTTCTTCACTGTGCTCCCTGAGCACACCAACTTTGTCAACAAAGATGCTTCTTCACTTCTGAGTAGTTTCTCCAACCAGCCCGCTGCTGAGAAAACACTTGCTTAGTTCCCTTTTGAGGCCATTAAAAGGAAATTTGGGGCCAGGGTGTAGCCCAGTTGGTCGATTGCTTGCCTATCATGCATGAAGCCTTGGACTCAATTCAGAGCACCAAACAAACCAAGCGTGGTGGATTATGTCTGTAATTCCAGCAGGAAGATTAGGAGTTCAAGGTCATCCTCAGCTACATAGAGAGTTTGTAAACAGCCTAGAATCGTGAGACCCCCATCTCAAAAACGAACAGGGCCTGGAAAGATGGCTCAGCGGTGAAGAGCACTGGCTGCTCTTCTAGAAGACCTGGGTTCAATTCCCAGCACCCATATGGCAGTTCACAACACTAGTTCCAAGAGATCAAATACTTCTTCTGGCCTCCAATGCATACATGTATGAATACAAGCAAAACACTCACATATATGAAATAAAAATAAGTAAATCTTAATTTAAAAAAAGGCACAAAGAAAAGCCGCTGTGTACAGGTCTTTGTGTGGACATAAGATTTCACGTCTCCAGGACAAACACTCAGGAACACAGTCATGGGGTTGTTGGTTGGTTGTTTCTTTAACTCTCTCAGTTACCACAGGCTGGCTTCCAGAGTGGCTGGATTGTTTTTACCAGAGATCCAGTGTCTGCATCCTCAGTGGCCTTTGCCTTTCTCTTCCTCTTTGCTCCTCGCCCCCCCCCCCCCCCCCACAGCATTAGTGATTTCTTCTGTTCTAACAGGCACACTTCACTGTGGCTCTAAACCGCTTCCCCGAACACTGGTGATGTGGAACACGTTTCCCTGGGTTATCCTGTGTGACTTGACGCTAGGTGGTGGTCAGTGGTTGCTTTTCTTGTGTAGGGGCCCTGAGGGAGAGAGCTGACCTTACCCACCCACAGAGATGGCAGTGCTCTTCCTAGCTCCTCGGAAGAGAAGAGGATGTGCCCAGGTGTGGCTTGACCTCCTGGTGTTCCAGGCTCAGAAACTTCAGGGTGACTCAGGGAGCCGCCCAGAAAAGGCATGAAGCCTACACTCCCAGGTCTAAGCACCCTCCCTCCTGTCTGTCCCTACAGATACCCTGGTCTGACCTGCACCTTTGAAGATGGGTTCTCTGGGAGTGGGAAGGAAGCCTTTGGTCTCATCTCACCACTGTTAATAGTGGAAGCTGAGCAGACAGAACCAGCCCCTTCATAAGGGTTCCATACTCTTCTAGAATATGGAAAGTATTGGACCTAGGGCGCTAAGCAGTCCCAAGAGGCCCATGGTCCCTACAACACACCAATAGCAAGACCTTCATCCATCAGACATACTGAGCTCCGAGCCTGGATGGGACCTGGGCTGGCAGGGTTTGGTCCCCTCTGAGCAATGATGTCCTTCTTCCCCGACACCATCCCATCCCCACCCCCACTCACCTGCTTCCAAGGCTGATTGCACATGAAGATGGGACCAGAGCCAGAGCACACCCTGAAGGTTGAACAGCCACTGGGGCGAACAGGAGCCGTAAGGGTCAGGTCATGCCACGGGTGTGGGAAGGAGGGGCTGAGGCTGCCTATCTGGAGCAGAAATTCTAAAAGGAGGACTACAGTCTTTCGGGGCTGCAAGGCAGGCAGCAGCCCCAAATAGACACCCTGTCTCATGTTCTCCAAGGGAACAATGGGCTTTTCCAGAAGATTCCTTCTTGCCCATTGCTAAAGTCTTGGCTGAAACTTATCAGCTGTATTAAGGATGTCCCACAGCATGTTCATGAAGTGAGACGAGAGTGGCTGGAAGCTGTTGTTGGCACATTGGGGACTGAACCCAGGGCCCTGTGCCTGCTAGGCAAGCGCTCTGCTGGACTACATCTCCAGACCCTGCTTGTTGCTGTTGCTGTTTTGTTTGTTGAGAAAGACTCTCACTATGTAACAGCCTAGGCTAGCCTTGAACTTGCAGTCTTCCTGCTAACATCGCCCTAGTGGTGGGATTGCAGGAGTGTGCTCATCAGGGTGTTTCTAGGGCTTATTGAACACTGACAGTAGGACCTTCAAGAAGTTACTTAAAACTTGCTCCTTGTCTATAAAGTAGGGAAATGACAGTTCCATCTCCGTGGAGACACTGAGAAGGTTCAAACACAAGACCAACCCCCGGCCCAGGGCAGGGGGGACTGAAGAACCTGACCCCTTTGTTACTACTGTTGCCTGTTTACTTGTATATAATGTGTTAGGACTAATTCCACTACCCTGTCAGCCCCACCCTCACACCTCTGGGTTCCCTCTTCCCCACAAGTCTCCTGCTTTCATATCTTTAAAATATATTTTAATTATGTGTATGTGTCTGTGGGGGCATATGTATCATACCCATGAGGCCAAAAGAGGGCGTAGGATCCCCCAAAGGTGGAGCTACAGGTGTTGTGAGTCTCCCGATGTGGGTGCTGGGAACAGAACCCAGGTTTTTCGCAAAAGCAACAGTCACTTTTCACTGCTGAAAGGTATCTCCAGCCCCATCTCACCCTTCTTAGGACTACTATGTAAGAAGCCAGTTCAGAAGCGGCTTGCTTCCCAGCACATAGCAAAAGCTGGTTCTGCGCCCCCTGGTGGAAATGAGGATCCTTGCAGCTGCAGGAGATGGCATGTTGCAGGGGCTTCCTGAGCAAGAGCTGCCTCCTCCAGTTGCTCAATTGTTGTTGCCAGTGTTGGTTTTGCTTGGAGACAGGGTCTTTTATCCCAGGCTGGCCTTGAACTCTGGTCCTCGTGTTTCCACTTCCCAAGTGCTGGGCTTGCAGGCGTGCAGCACCGTGCCCTGCTGAGCTGGTGGTAAGCTTTCCAGGCTGCTGCTCCTCCACGGAGGGGAACTGCGGCTGACCTCCTTGTGTGCCTGGTGGATCCCACGGGGCACAGTGCTGCCTTATCCCACCGTCTGATTATTACCTGTGCTAACAGATTTCACATCAGTGGTGGGGAGCTTAGATTACAGCATTTCCCCTTTCTGAGCGCTTTGTGGTGCTCTGTGGTGATCGTGGGCTGTAGGCTTTTGGCCTTTCTTAAATGGACCCCAAAGCACTAAAGAGGGTTCTGTGTGAAAGATATTGGCCTAAAGCCTGAGATGGCTCAGCTGTACAGGGACACAGAGAGTGGGTTAGTTCCCTGGCTGGAAGATAACCCAGCAGCCTAGCAGGGTGGTACCAGCCTTTGGGCCCCTCCTGGGGTTTCCAGTTTCTCTTCTGCCCTCTGTATCACATCAGCTAACATCCTTCTGGACCCCAGGAGGGACCAGGGCTCCGTGTCTCCAGAAAAACCTTCTGTGACTGACCACACTCAGTTCTAATCCATCTTCTCTGGACTTGAGGACTTGGTCTGTTTTGTCCCAGCTAGTTACTCTGCAAAGGGAACAGAATCCTGGATGAGTCACAGTGAGTCCTTTCTGCCCAGGCCATGATAGCCAACCTCACTCTCCCACCTCTCTCCCCCTCCCTCCCTCCCTTTCGACTTCCCTCTATCTCTACCTACCTTCCTACCTACCTACCTACCTACCTATCCATCCATCCATCTATCTTTATCTCCATACCCATGACATATGACTCCCTGCATGGGGTTGATGAGGAAGCTCAGCTCAGAGAGGCTTAGCAAGTTCTCTGAGATCAAGTATTCAGGCAGGGACCTGAGGATTCTTGATAGGATATTACCAGACCATGAGTTCAAGGTCAGTCTGGGCTATACAGTGAAACCCTGTGAAGAAGATGGAGGAAGAGGAAGAGGAAATAAAAAACACACAGATGATCTAACACAGTGAATTAACCTGGCTCCCTTCATGGCCCTTGCAGATGCCAAGGGGACCATTAGAGAAATTGTCCTGCCCAAGGGCCTGGACCTTGACCGACCCAAGAGGACCCGCACCTCCTTCACGGCAGAGCAGTTGTATCGCCTGGAGATGGAGTTCCAGCGCTGCCAGTACGTGGTGGGCCGAGAGCGCACGGAGCTGGCCCGCCAGCTGAACCTCTCTGAGACCCAGGTGAGAGTCAGGCCAGGTTTCCACCATTTGGTGCTGGTATCTGGGGACTGTCTTGGTGTATGAGGCCAAGAGCTGACATGGGGGCATGACTTGGGAGGAACATGCACACGTGAGGGGAAAACTTAGAGCCATGGGTAAGGCAGGGCCAATAGAGTCAACAAAAGGGCTGGGCTGTGAGTGGTGGCACATGCCTGTAATCCTAGCACTCAGGGGGTGGGGGCTGAAGTATAAAGGATTGGAAGCCAGCCTGGACTGCACAGCGAGACCCTATCTCAAAGCAAACAAAATTTAAAAGATGAAGAAGAAAGGGAAGAAGGAAAGAAGAAGAGAGGAAGAGAGGAAGGAAGAGAGGAAGAAAGGAAGGAAAGGGGAAGAGAGGAAGGAAGAGAGGAAGAGAGGAAGGAAAGGGGAAGAGAGGAAGGAAAGGGGAAGAGAAGAAGGAAAGGGGAAGAGAGGAAGGAAGGAGGAAAGAGGAAGGAGGAAGAGAAGAAGCAAGGAGAAAAATGGGAGAAGGTTCAGTGGGTAAAAGCACTTGCTGGGCAAACCTAACAACCTGAGTTCGAATCCCCAGAGGACACATTGAAAATCCGAATGTGAGCATCTGTAATCCCGTGCCCCTATGTGGAAATGGGAGACAGAGAAGGAGAGTCTCTTCACCCTTCTTGAGGTGGAGGCCAAAGGGTCAGAAGTTCAAGGTCATCCTTGGCTACAAAGTGAGCTTGGGGCCAGCTGGGCTACATGAGACCCTGTCTCAAACCACATAAACAAACATGCCCAGAATAGGAAATGGGAAGAGATGAGGTTTAGGTGGAAGGAAAGGTGAGAGAGCCTGACTCGGTAGTCCTCTCCCTCAACTGGTCAAGGGACAGGCTAAGGACAAGGTGCCAAACCCCAGGACTGACGGAGTCACCAGCTTAAATAAGTGCTACTCTGGCTCTTCAGCAATCGTCTGCAGTCCCAGTACATTGCCCCTGACCGGGAAGCCCAAAGCAGTGGACGAGAGGGACCTCGCACAGGAAAAACCAAGCCACCTTCGCACTCAGACATCCAGATTCTGTATGAGCCCATGGTCTTAGGAAGTGGCCTTTGAAGGACAAAGGTCTAGTGCATGCCTATCATTCCTGCATTCAGGAGGCTGAGGCAGGGGGATGCAGAGTTTAAAGTCAGCATGGGCTTCACAGGGAGACCTTGTCTGATTTCTAAATTATTAATGGCATTTTCATTTTCAAATGAACAAGTCTTAGAATCGAGCACTAACCTCAGGCCCAAGGAGATATTCTCCCAGAAAAAAAAAAGTCTCTCAGTCCTGGAAACTACGCCCCCGCTGTGGGCCTTCGTGGCCCAGCAAAATAGCAGGACATGAAGTCACCAAGCATTCCTTGAGATCCAGGGATCCAAGATGGCAGCCTGCAGAGAACCTCTGCAGAGCACTAAGGAGCCCAGCGGGGGAGTCAGTTCCTGGGAAACACCCCACAGGACAATGCCCTGGCCCTTCGGGAGTCTGCCAGCAATGGCTTCCCAGAAGAGAGACAGAGCAGAGTCTGAAAGAATCAGTACAAGCGGCGGCGGGAGGAATAAAAGGCTTCTTGGGGAGCCCATCTCAAAGTCACGGAGCCCCATGAACCAGCCTCCAGGAGCCCTGGGATCGATGATGAGAAACACAGAGGCTCAGGTTCTGAAGGCGATCTACCTGCAGCACATTGGAATCACCCACAGGGTTTTCTAGAACTCCCAACACCAGGGCAGAAGAGAATGAAGAGATGGCTCAGCAGTTAAGAGCACTGGCTATTCTTTCAGAGGACCTGGGTTCAATTCCCAGCACCCACATGGCAGCTCACAACTGTTTGTAACTCTACTTCCAGGGTATCTGACACCTTCACTGAACCAATGCACAGAAAATAAATTTAAAAAAAGGAAGAAAGGAAGGAAGGAAGGAAGGAAGGAAGGAAGGAAGGAAGGAAAGAAAGAAAGAAAGAAAGAAAGAAAGAAAGAAAGAAAGAAAGAAAGAAAAGGAGAAATCCTGATATCTCCATCCTGACCCAACTCGGACAGAAAGGATTTGGAATGAGCCCTGGGCACTAGGATTTACAATGTGCACAGGAAATGTGTGCGCAGCCAGGCTTAAGAGTCCACGTATGACAAGGAGAATGCCAGGTCCTAGCCCCAGCCCAACCTCCCCTTAGCCTTCTCTCCACGTGTCTAGGGCCTGCCTGCTGGGAGACCCTTCCCGTGTCTTCCCCTCCTTCCGCTCATAGAACTCTGCCACGGCAGGGTGTAGTGGGGAGCACGGTCCCCTAATTTTGTCATTCTGCATTCGCCATACCCCTGGTCATTGTCACCCCCGAATGGGTTCGTACCTTTCCCTGTGAGACATTCAGCTTCCCCAGCACAGGAGTCATGACTTGGGAGCCTCTCTCTCTCACTTCCTTCTCTTGGAGCCACTCAAGTGGCTGGACCTCCGAGGTCCTATGAAAGCCGGAAAGGATGAGAAAATCTCCCCAGCCTTTCCCTCCAGGGCCTCAGGGCCACCGTTCCTCCTCTGCATACTGTCCCTGCTCATGTGTGAGAAGCTGTGACAGAAACTCAGTTGACAGAGTATTTGTCTAGCGTGCACAGAGCCCTGGGTGGCATCCCTGGCAATGTGTACAACTGGATGCGGTGGTGTAGGCCTATAATTCAGCACTGTAATCCCAGCAGGAGGTTCACAAGTTCAAGGTCACCCTCAACTACATAGCAAATTCGAGGCCAGTCTGGGATCATGAGACCCCGTCTAAATAAATACAAATAAATACGTGGCAGTTGGTTGATTGGCTTGGATCTCAGTTTAGAGGTCTGGCGTAAGGCAGTGTTAGGAATTACCTACACATAAGTGATGTCTAAGACCGGATACCTGGCTAAGAGCAAAGTGTGTTGGCCATGAAGGGGCAATCCGATCCTTCGTGGACCCCCAGACTCCACCTCCCGTCTGCCAACATGCTCCCATAGGCCGGAGTCAGAGCAGCAGCGAAGGGGTGTCTATACTTTGAGACTTGAGGTCTCCAGTCAGTTCCTCGGTCCAGGGTGTTGTGAGGCAACACTAACAGTCTGCCCTTCTTTCTCCCCCTGTTCTCCCCTACCTGTGCCCTCTCACCCCACCCCACCTCTGAACTCCCTCTCCTTTTCTCTTGGCTCCGCCTCTCGCTCCTCCTCTTGCCTCTTCCGGAATCCCTGTGTGCCCTCTGCCCCAAGGTGAAGGTCTGGTTCCAGAATCGCCGCACCAAGCAGAAGAAGGACCAGAGCAGAGACCTGGAGAAGCGGGCATCCTCTTCTGCCTCCGAGGCCTTCGCCACCTCCAGTGTTCTGCGACTTCTGGAACAGGGCCGGCTGCTCTCCGTGCCAAGGGCCCCCAGCCTCCTGGCACTGACGCCGCCGGGCCTGCCAGGCCTTCCTGCCTGCCACAGGGGCACCTCCTTGGGTGACCCCAGGAACTCCTCCCCAAGCCTCAATCCAGTGCCCTCGGCCTCAGCATCGTCCCCTCTGCCAGCCGTCTGCTTTTCCACAGCTCCGTTCCTGGACTTGCCTGCCAGCTACAAACTGGGGTCCTCAGCGTTTGAGCCCTACCTCAGGCTAGAACAACGGAAAGCAGGCAGCCCTGGCCAAAGTGGCAAGAAAGTTGACGCCTAAGAGTCCCGTCCCCGCGTGACACTGAGTCCCCCGCACAGCACTACCCCAACCTCCTGGCCCCTGTGGACTGGACTGAGCAGGTGTAGAAGAGAGGAGTGGGCACAGCATGCTCCGCTCCACCTGCCCTCAGCTCAGAGACTGACTGTACCAAATGACTTTGGTCCCAACGTACTCTCTGATGTGTGTGTCATGTGCGTGTGAGCGTGTGTGTGCATACGTGTGTGCGTGTATGTGTGTCTCACTGAAATAAAGAAGGGAACTGGTCCCAGCAGCACCAACTCACCCCCTTCTGTCCTTGTCCTCAATGTGCAGCAAAATGGGAACCTCAAAAGGGAAGGGGTAGGCCTGGGGTTGGTGTCCACAGGCGTGGGTCCACCATTAACACGGCTTTCTTCTGGGCTCCGCAGCCCTACAACATCGGTGCTTTCTCTGGTTAAGCTCTCTCCTATGGGAGCTTTTCTTTCAAATTCAAAATACTTGTTCGGGTGGGCAGTAAGTCCTTCAAGGGGTGGATGGTGCAAGGTGGAAGGAGGTCTGAGAGGGCATCAAAGGTACGCTGGAGCAAGGCTGGACTCGGGAGAGGCCTCTGCAGCATGAAGCACTCAGAAAAGTCTCGTTCTGCTCATGGTGCTTCCATTGAACCTTTATTTGTATTAATTATAGACTCTCAGGAAGTCGTTCACCCACTGTGCCACTGACTTTTCTAGTGCCCAGGACAAAGTGTGTAGCAGAAGCAAGGTGAGGAGGGAAGATTTATTTCAGCTGATTGCAGGAAGGTGCAGTCCAGCTTGGTGGGAAGTCCATCTGTGGGATACCCCAGAAGTGAGGTGGTCGGTCACACTGCAGCCTCAGTCAGGAAGCTGGGGTGAACGCTGGTGTTTAGTTCTCATTCTCATTTTTCTTCAGTCTGGGCCCCCAGCCCAAGGATTGTTGTCGCCCTCCCCTCCTTATTTAAAACTCGGGAAATGCCCTGACAGTTCTGCACAGAGGTATGAATATAGTAGGGGTGATTCTAAATCCCATCAAGGTGACAGTCGAGGTTATCCAGCATCCCCCCCCATCAAGGTGACAGTTGAGGTTATCCAGCATCCCCCCCATCAAGGTGACAGTTGAGGTTATCCAGCCCCCCCCCCCCATCAAGGTGACAGTCGAGGTTACTCAGCATCACCATCCCCACTAACTTGGCACATAAACACATCACTTTTAATCAACAGTATTCTACCCCTGGTCTCTAAATGCTTATGTTCATCTCACAGTGTGCAATGTGTTTAGTCTATCTCCACGAGTTCCTGAAGTCTTCACTGTTCCACAGTTGGTCAAAGTGTGGAGATCAGACAAACTCTTGACTGAAAGAGCCAACTTTTAAAAATGACACCCTTTCAATACACGGTGGCACAGAATAAGTGTTTCCATTCCAAAAGGGACACAAGAAGGAAAGAACGAGCCAAGGCAGGACCAGAACCCAGCAGAGGAAACACATCCTGGAGCTCTGGCATCTGGGACCAGGTATCCAGGCAGGGATACAGAGGTGCCAACAGGCTTGGGTATCTCTGTCTCTTCGTTCCGTCATTTGCAGCACATGTAAGCACTTGTCTTGAGTTAACTCCATGCTGTGCTTACAGCTTTCCTTGAAAGATATTCAAGGCCCTAGCACCTCCATTACAACTTAAGCTTTACCCTCAGAGTTCCATGCAACAGCTTCTCAGGGCCTCCTTGAAGGAGATTCAAACCTGCCACACGTGACCTGGCCTCAACAGCTTTCTAGGACCTTGGTGCAAACCTCCACAACCCTGTCGCTCTTGCATTTTGCATGTCCTTAAAACTAGCAACATGTGGATGCTGCTGCCAAGTTCTGCTATCAGCTTGAGATGTGGTCTGGCCCCTTCCGCTGCAGCTGTAGTGGCCTCTGTGCTCTTCCACAGTCAGATCTCAGAAAACTTGTAGGGGTTCCTCAGTTCAGGCTCTCTTCTTTCAAATGAATTTGCATTTTTACAAGTTGGAGAGTTGGATGGGTGGGTGGTCTTGCCTTCAGAGCCCATTTCCTATTGTTCCAGTGCAGAGTGCCATGTTTCTCTATGATGGCCCTAACCTTTCTAACAGCCCCAGCTGCTTCCAACCCTGCTTTGACTGTAATGTTAAACTCTCTCTCTTTGACAAACTGTACACTTTTTGTATCTTTGCTCTGCATACATGCTGCTCTCTCTCACTGCATAAGATCGGTGAGCAGTAACCATGCTACAGCCTGAATGCTGTCCTGCTGTTTTAATTACTTTTCCATTGCTGTGATAAGACACCACAACTAGAGGAAATTTATAGAGGAGTTTATTTGGGGCTTACAGTTGCAAAGTTAGAGTTATCACCATCATGGCGGGTAATTGGCAGCAGGCAGGCAGGCATAGTGCTGGAGCAGCAGCTGAAAGCTCATACACAGATCCACAAACAGGAAGAAGGAGAGAGAGAGAGAGAGAGAGAGAGAGAGAGAGAGAGAGAGAGAGCACTGGGAATGGTGCTAGTCTTTTGAAACCTCAGAGCCCAGCCCCAGTGACACATCCCCTCTAACTAGGCCACACCTCCTAATCCTTCCCAAACAGTTCTACCAACTAAGTTCCTAGCATTCAAAGATATAAGGCTACAGGGGCCATTCCCATTCAAACCACCACACCTGCCATGAGATTTCCTCTGCCAAACAGATCAATCCATCACTTCTAAATTCAGTCTCACTCAAATTCTCAGGATACAGGCAGAATAAATTCAGATTCTTTTCCAGAATATAATATGAATCACATCTAGCCCATTTCATCATAAAGTCCTTGATTCCCTCTGACACGTCACATGCTGGGATTCAACTGTCCATGTATCTCTTCAGCATTCTTGTCTTCCGCCAGAATGGCCAATGTCACTCTCCTTACACCAATCTAGGGCTCCTCCAGACTGCAGCTGAAAAACTCTTCCACATTCCTCTCATAAACCAGTTGCAGACGTCTAAGAACCATGTGGTCAGGTTTGTGGTCACAACTCCACTCCTGGTGCCAGTTTCTGTATTAGTTACTTTTTCATTGCTATGACGAAGTACTTGGCGAAGGGAAAGTTTATTTTGGATCATGATTTGAGATTGCGGTATGGTAGGAAAGGCATGGGGATGGCAGGAGTTGGGAGGGCTGTGTATATTTCCTAGATGCTTCTAAGTCCTGTCAAGCTGGCAGTCAAAGTTAACCATCACACCTAATTGCCCACAATGGTAGCAATTTTTAATACCTAGCGTTTATCACACAGAAAAGTAACGCTGGGACCACGGGCGGAAGCTCACATCATTTCACCTTCGGTGTAGCCTCATGGAAACATGCAGTCAGAACTCTGATCCCTCATAGCCACACCCAGCCCTCAACAGAAGAGTTCTTTGACATAATGGGATGCTAGAGAGAGAGAGAGAGAGAGAGAGAGAGAGAGAGAGAGAGAGAGCAGAGACCTGAAATGGACCAGTGCTCGAGGGAGTGAGCAGGAAGACAGCTCAGACTGATCCTGCAGGAGGTGGCCTGTGACTGGCCAGGAGATGAGCCTTTACAGATGACAAGGTGATGGAATTGGAGAGGAAGGAGCACCCAGTATGGCTCAGGACAAAGGGTGCAGGTTGTGAGGACAGTGAAAAGACAATCTGCCAGAAATAGAGCATGAGGAGACCAAAGAGTGATATGGTGAGGGACAAGGACTTGCTGAAAGTAGGTAAAGCTGAAGCCACACTCACTGTGGGAACTGTCGGGGGGGGGGGGGGGCAAGAGGTTCGCAAAAATCCATTGCACCCGCTCTGTCTGTCATTGCCAGCCTTCAGCACCTGGCACCTGGGGGCCAGCCACTACAGGATCTGCTCAGCCTGTGCTTGAGAAACCTTCGGAGGTGGTGTGTGCCAGCTTCCCTGTTTACAGTCAACCTGGCAGAGGAGGGGGGAGCAGAGACAGAAGGAAGGGAGGGGTGGCCGCTGGCACAGGCTGAGCAGCCTGCTCCAGCTGGAACTGAAATCTTAGAGTCGCCACCAGTTTTCTCAGGCACTGACTCCAGCTCTCCACACACCATGGCCACGAAAGCAGACAACAGGCCTGGGGGATTCACTAACAATGGCTGCGACCCAGTCACAGCTCGAGAGCATGTGCAGGTTGTGACCCGAAACTACATCACCCACCCCCGTGTCAGTGAGTATTCATGTCCAGATGGTGAGGGGAGAGGGCTGCTGGGATCATGCTTTTGCCTCTGAAAAGGAGGACCAAGACCTAAGGAGATCAGGGGGCTCTGGGTCCAGTGGAGCCATGCGGTGGCACAGCCTGTGCCCAGGTCACCTCTGCAGGTGGAGGGATGGAGCTCCCCGTTCAGGCGGAGAAGAGGGCTGAGTAGCAACTGTTATCATCAAGATCCTGTCTAAGACCCAAGGTCCAGAGAGAGCTTGAGGGAGACAAAGATAGAGAGGAGAGAGAGAGAAAGAGGGAGAGAGAGAGGCAGAGACAGAGACAGAGAGAGGGGAGAGAGAGGGAGGGAGGGAACAAGAACACATGTGGGCATGTATGAGTGGGCACATGGGTCTACAGGGACATAGGTAGGAATATAGTCAGTGGGCACTTGGCTTGAGGAATTCAGTAACCAGGGAGAGAATCTGTATATGAAGCATGTACTAGAAGGGCATTCTCCACCGGGGAGTGGGGGCGGGATGTGCAACAGCGTGTGTGTGCATGCTTGTACACACAGGGTGCAGGTGAGGTGAGTGTATATGTGTGTGCGTGCTTGGATATGGTGTGCACATGTGTTCAAGGGGAGAGAACACGTGGCTTTATGCTTACATGGTGTACGAGAACACACATAGCTGTGGTAATCTGTGTGTACGGCTGGGGTAAGAGCACGGACCTGTTCACACGTGGTGTGCCTTTCTCATGTTGTCTGTGTCTGATCTGTAAGGGTGAGCCCAGGTCAGGGACAGAAAACCTGGCGAGGTCCACAGGGCCAAAGCCACCCCCTCATGTTCTTGTCCAAGGTCACTCTCCCTAGCCTGGTAAAGTCTCAGGCAGCCCAGCTCACTGGAGTAAACCAGCCTGAGTGGCCTCGGCTGAGCAGAGCCTGAGGCTCCTAACAGGGTGTGTTTGTTGGGTGAGGGGAAGGAGCTAGACACAGTCATCCCTTCTTCACCCTGACTGCAAAGCTACCCAGCCCCGCAGGGGAGGTGTAGATACATACAGGGTAGCCAACAGCTGAGCTCAGAGCAAGTAAAGTGCCTTTCAGCCTTCAGGGAGCAGAGCCCTGGGTGCCCAGCCCAGGGGAGGCTGAGCGAGACAGGCACAGCACGCACCAGCTAGGGGAAAAAGATGAAAGGGGGCAAGCCAGGTTTCTCCAGGAGGCCTGGAGGCCCTGCCTCATGGACATTCAGAGTCTAGAGAGAGCCCCCCAGGCAAAAGCTTGAGTCACCAGGGCCCAGAAATCAGTGGCCAGAGGGGCCTCATTATGCCCAGGGTTTGGGCCATGTGATACCCTGCCCCTGCAGGCCCAACCACCTGTGGGCAAAGGAGAGCTGCCAGGTTGGGTGGGGCAGGGGCCTGGACCTCCAGGCTCGGCTTTCCTTCTGGAATGCGGCCTTGCAGGGATCTACAAGGATCTCCTGGTACAACCTTTGTGCTGCCTCCCCTCACCCCACATTTTCTTCCAGGCTAGAGCAGTCTCTCACAGGTTTCCTCCAGCCAGCCACTTATTTATTGTCAACACCCTGCTGGTTCTGACACCCACCCCACCCCCCACCCAGGACAACAAGATCACAGCCACAGTGACAGAGCAAAGGCTGTGTATAGCCTAGGGGCTGGGCTAGCCCTCCAGGACACCCTCCTAGCCTGGCTCAGCCTAGTTCCCCATACCCCTCCATCCATCTTGGGTACCTGGGTGGAGTTCTTCCTAGGAGAATGAGCCCAAGGGTAGGAGTGTCTGGAGGCCCCTCCCCAGGCCGCCCCCCCCCCCCCCCAGACAAGGATGCTGTGCCCCCTCTGCCTTTCTCCTCCAGCCAGGCCCTTTACTCTGAAACTCCAGGCCCTAAGCTCAGGCTGAAGAACTGGAGAGGGAGCCTAGGAGATGGGCCAGTCCAGAGGTCAGGGGCCCCAGGGCTCCTGTAGTCTTGCATAGAGGTAGTCTGGTCATCCCAGGGCACAGCTGCAGCTGGAAGGGTGACTTAATGCTGAGGGACAGAGCTGGCCAGAAAGGAGGAGGAGGACAGAGTTGGGATTGGGCACGAGTGCTGGCAATAGCCACCTTGAGAAGCAGGGCCTTCCTTTGGCGGAACTGCCCGGACTCCCCAAGTGCCTTCCTTGGCTTATTATAGAGGCAGTGCGGCTTCATGGGATCACTGGGTAGATGTGGAGCATTGCACGTGGGGGTGAGTGCAGCGTGTGCAAAGGTGCAAAAGGACAAGTGACAGCCTAGTTGGAGGGATGGGGCCAGGTCAGGCCATTCCTCCAGGGTTTGAGAGCCAAAGGGGAGGTAGTTACAGTAGAGTCTGAACAAGCAGGTTCTGACTCTAAGACCCCCATCTTCCAGTAGGGACCCCCTCCCCTAGTCCCCCCAGCTGGGACGGGGGTGGAGGAGCAGGACCTGCTGCCCTAGGCTTGCCCCCACCCTGGCCTCCAGCCTGCTGGGGGAGGGAGACAGGACACTGCAGGTGTAGCTGGTCAGGCGCTAATTAGGACCTTGTAGGAGCCCTGCTGAGCCTTTGACCGGAGCTGTGGGGAGGTGGGGGTAGGGAGCTCTCCTCCACACTGCAGCCCCCAGTGTCGGAGACAATGGGAGGGGGTGAGCAGAGGGGGGAGAGTGTCTGCTAAGTCTGGGGAAAGCCCATTGAGGGAATGCCCTGAGGTCAGCAGAGCCAGGGCTCTCTTGGCAGCTCATCATCCTGTGTCTTTCTTCAGGGTCAAGTGGGACATCCCTGGGTGGGCAGTGCCTTAATCCCTGAGTGCCCCAGCACCAGCTGGACCTCCCCACTTTAGCTTGCCTCTCCACGCAAGGAGCACAGTCAGGGTGCCCACCAGTCAAAGACATCTCCGTTGCTCAGTTTCCCTTTGCCTGAGTCCTAACTGGACAACCCGAAGGTGGGAGTGCTGGCACACCTATGATCCCAACACTCAGGAGGATGAGGCAGCAGGATTGCCACAAGTTTGAGGTCAGCCTGCGATAGAAGAGTGAGTTTGAAGGAAGCCTGGACTATAGAGTGAAACCTTGTCACACACACAAAAAAATAAATAAAATAAAAAATCCAATAAAACCCGATGGCTCTGAGAAAAGATCTAGTCTTGTGTTGGGGTCTACAATCCCTCAGGGTACCAGTCTGTGGTCTTGGGGATTTCCAGAGGAGAAATTGTGAGAAGCACTGCAGGAGGTAGGCAAGGGCACGGCCTGAAGGACTTGCAGTCCCGTGTTGAATAGAAAATGCTACTTGAGTAGTTTTCTACAGTGAGGGCCTCAATGCAGAGAGCTGTGCCTTCCTCTGGCCACTCTGCCGTTCCTGCCTTGAGCTAGTGGGTGGATCTGGAAAGAAGGCTGGGGTGCTGAGTGGAGACTCAGAGACCTCACAGTGGTCGCCATGTGGTCTGGCCTAAGGGAAGCGAAGATCTCCCAACCTGACTCCCAGAGAGCCAGGCAGGCCACCCAGCACTGTTCCTCCCCCTTGACATCAGGCAGGGTGCCCAGCATGGCCTCCACTCCTTCCTCCTTCACCCAGGCAGGGTGCCCAGCCTCCAACCCCTAACCTCCATCTCCAGGTACCCTCTCTCCAGGTGGACTTGCTGGACCTCAGGATTAACAGAGATTTCTCAGGATGAGCTGTGAATCATGAAGTCCGGGAGCAGGCTGTCAAAGAAGAAAGGGAAAGGCCTGTCTCCCAAGGTTGTGAAACCAAAAGTGATCCCTTTGGGCTTTGTGGCTCTCTCTCTCCGGAGACAAGCCACTTACTCTGACACACTTACACACTCTGACTTACTCTTACACACCCTGGAGTCTCTTGACTCCAGACTCACTGCTGTCTTTCCTTAACTCTGTGGATCTAGCAAAATGCTAGCTCTCCCCAGGCTTGGAAACACTCACCCGCCAGTCCAAAAGTTTCTCCACCCTGGTCGGGTGTTGGTCCTGGCCCTGTCTCTGCTGGTGTCACCAGTTCCACTCTGTACCATCCTCGCAGTGTAAATTCCATCAGAATATCTGTTGTGGCCTCCCAAACCACCACCCTCTATACTACACATGTTTTCTCTCATCTTTTCCTCTGTGGTCCTCAGCAGGCAGCAGCTGGGGGTGTGACCCTTGTGCTGGGCATCAGGACTCCCATTCTGTTTGAGGCTAAGGTGGGGATACCTGTTGGTCTGATGGGGACATAAGGGAATAATGAACTGATAGAACCAGTTGCTGCCTTCCAGAACGCAGTCAGCCCAATGTACGGAGTGCCAGCCTTGTGCTGAGCAGGGATGGCAGAGACCATGTCTGACAGCTCTCCCCACACTGGAAGCCAGCCTAGAGGAGTCCTGAGTCACCTCCCTCCTCTCTGTCCCCTAAGGCACTGAGCAGCTAGCAATCAGGGTTCTTTCAACTCTGCCATGGGCACTTCCCTCAACTCGCTGGGGCTGGCTGGAAGGCTCCCCTTAACTCTGTCCCCTGACTTGAGAATGCCTCTTCCCTGAACATTCACTCTGGTCCCTGGCCCATCCCATCCTTCATCTCTTCTGCCTCCTGGCTTTGCACCTACCTCACCTGCCCATCTTGCCCGCCATGTGGCCCATCCATCCCACCTTCATCTCACTAGCCCATCCTGATCTTTCCCACCTAAACATCCCTGTAGTTTCTCATAGTTTCACAATGCCATGTTCTTTCTGTCCCTGCCTTTGGACATTAGGCTCTACATTTGAGTTGTCATTTATCTGCCTTGCTAGTGGCGGTTGGATGGCATTCAACAGCTAGGATTTAAAGACAGGAAGGGAGGAGGGAAGATTCCCAGGGAACAGGAAGTGAGAGGGGAGGAACAGAGCCTGGGCTGATCTGTAAGAAGCCCTTCAGTGGGGGACATTGTGGGTTTCTTCCAAGAACCCGAGATATGGAAGAAGGGGAATGTGCCTGATGATTTAGTAGTCCTCTCGTGAGAGTGAGGGCAGGGGAGGGGGAGAGGCTGAGAGGGGGCCATTACGCATGGGTGATAGGGCTAGCCTGAGAGACAAATGCAGGGTGAGGAGCTGGCCCTTCACCAGGAGGGGCTTCTCCTGGATCCTGCGTCAGATAAAGGTGGACCTCCTTCAGGGGCTGAGGGAAGACAGCAGGTAGATGATACAGGGGCAGTAGGTAGCTCTGGGAGGGAACAGAGGAGCGTCCTACTCTGGCAATCCTGGGCTCAGCCTTGAGTTTTCCAGGTAGTCCTTACAGTAGGAGGGTCCTTGCAAAGACCAGTGGAAGAATAGCCTTGTGCATTTGCTCTTTCTGGTGGATGTGCTGTGAAACAGCTTCAGTGACCAGGAAGGCATGGACAGGGACACTGGCTTCCTCTGGGGTCAGGCACACTGTGGGCCAGTGTGAGCTGATGGAGGGCCCAGGGCAGCCCCTTCCCAAGATGTGCCACAAACATGCCAGTCCCAGGCCCATGGTGCCCACTTCCCCTGAGCTCTGTCATCTGTGAGTGACCCAATTCCTTTCCAGCATCCCACTCATCCGGTTTGGGCAAATTACTTGTCTCCACTGTATTACTGGTGCTTCATAGAATCCCTGGGAGAGACTAGCTTTGGTACTCCATTGCCAGTCAAGGGACCCTGAGCTAGCCCCAGCAGGACCAAAGGCAGGCTTCCTAGCTGACAGTCCTTGGATCTTACCCTGGGAGCTGAGCTTTCTTCTCAGTGGTGTGTGTGTGTGTGTGTGTGTGTGTGTGTGTGTGTGTGTGTGTGTGTTTCTTCCTGGTATCACCCTCCTCTACCCACTAGGATGCCCAATGCGCTGGTGGGACCTGGCCAGGGCTTGGT
>CABHPP010148742.1:956-11148 GCA_902168425.1 Peromyscus attwateri
GCAGAGGCAGAGGCAGAGGCAGAGGCAGAGGCAGAGGCAGAGGCAGATAGATCTGTTTGTTGCAGGCCAGGCTGGGCAACACAGGAGACTCTGGTTTTTGTTTTCGTTTTATTTTTTGCTTTTTTAAAAGAAGGATCCTCAACAAGTGCTTTTGTTTGAGACACCAGAGAAGCAGACTTGCATGTCCACAAGGATAGCTGTAGCTACAGAAACTTCTGGCAACCTTCTTGAATACCACAAACATAACTGAAAACACAGCCATACTACCAAAAGATGGAATGGAGAAAAAGAATGAAAAGTTGCCCACGCCCTGTAACCCATGTTCAAGCCATCGGTTTGGTATTCCAATTTCTTCAATCCAACGGATTCAGTTACACTGGGCTTCTGTGAACTGCAGCTTCGGGGGTGAGACTCCTTGGTATAGAACCTACCCCCACCCCAGGGCTCTTACTGCTGAGTTCACATCCAAGAGCCCCAGTTTCCTTATCTACAAAAGTGGAAAACCAGTTGCCCTGAGGATGAGACTGAACAAGATGTCTGTGAAGGGCTCAGCACAGGAGCCAGTGCAGTCAAGGGCAAGGGGTAGTGTGGGCTGGGGGGTTGGGTTCAGTGTGTGTGTGTGTGTGTGTGTGTGTGTGTGTGTGTGTGTGTGTGTTGCATATGTCTAGTCAGTCATCAGGGAACTGTATGAACTAAATGTCCTTGACGATGGTTTCAGTGGCAGGCCCGGGAGGGCTCTCAGGTCTTACGCTTGATCACTACATTTCAGATCACTATCTGATCCATGTGTTGGTGTTTGGAAGATAAGTGGCTTGGCTGCTGTTATGCCCACCTGGGCAAGAAGCCAAGGCTAAGCTGTGAGCCTCAGGCCCCAGTCCAAACGCCCAACATGAGATCATTTCTCTGTGAAGCTGCCTGCTTCCCAACAGGTATAAAAGGTGGGGTGGGTCATTTGTTCTCCCTGGATCTGCCTGTTTCTAACCTTGAAGCTCTTCTCCCCTGGCTTTCCCTCCATTTCCCTCCACCAGAGACATTCGTCTTTCCTGCACTCAGAGAGGGCCGAACCTATGGCCCACCACAAACTGTTTTGAAAACAAAACTGGAAAGGAAGATTCCAGCTTTCTCTTCTCTCCCCTGCCTTCCTGTCCCCACCCACTCCCTTCTTTGCTTCCTATTTTGAGACAGGGTCTCCATGTGTAGCCCTGATTATCCTGGAACTTGCTTGTCGCACAGGCTGGATTTGAACTTCTAGTGACCCTCCTGCCTCTGCCTCCCATGTGCTGGGTTCAGGACAGGTGACACCATGTTTGGCTGTTCACTCACTTCCCACTTCCTGTCTTGTCAACAGAACCTCTTCGAGTGAGAAAACTGGAAGAACCCTTTTACTTCTGGGATGAAGGGAGGAACGTATCTACCAGGAACAAACTTAGAATTAATATCCCAAGAAATGATGGTGCTAGGCGGTAACTGTTTCTGATTATCTTTCCAGATTATCGTTATTTTTTTTGGGGGGGGGGGGTTTGAGACAGGGTTTCTCTGTGTAGTTTTGCGCCTTTCCTGGAACTCACTTTGTAGACCAGGCTGGCCTCGAACTCACAGAGATCCACCTGCCTCTGCCTCCCGAGTGCTGGGATTAAAGGCGTGCGCCAACACCGCCCGGCGATTATCGTTATTTTATGCAAGCTACAGTTGGCAACATTACCAGTTTGCCACAGGGTAAGTAAAGATTTGGCTCAAGTCTGAGACCAAATCTAAGATTCTTGACAAATAGTTTACTGCAACGTCTGCCACCTACAACAACCATGGTGCATATCAGTTTTCTTCTGTGTTCTTCCTCAGACCAGCTCCTCGTTAGGTGTGAATTGTCTAGGGCTGACTGCATCTTAAACAAAGGGTGTCCGCTTAAGTATCGTTAGATAACATTTATGTTTTTTTTAAGTGCATCAGGTGCATAAACTGCAATTCAGCATAGATCCTAAAGCAGAAGGAAATGTTTAGAAGAATACATCAAAAGATACATGCTAAATTCACTGACCAGGGGCCAGGAAGAGAAGGCCAGGGATGACGGTGGCATTAGAAGAGACTTTCATCTGGGCATGGTGGCATACACCTTTAATCCCAGTACTTGGGAGGCAGAGGCAGGCAGATTTCTGTAAATTCAAGGACAGCCTGGTCTACAGAGTGAGTTCCCTCACAGTCAGGGCTACACAGAGAGACCCTGCCTCAAAAACTCCTCCACTGCTTAAAAAAAAAGGACTTTAGCTTAACTGTTATGTCTTCAGTTTTTAAAGGAAAATAATGTATAGGTTACATATGCCATTAATATGTTTTTACTTTTATTTTTCACATTTTATTTATTTATTTATATGTGTACACGAGCACATGGGTGCCAACCCTAAAATAATTAAAAAATATTTTATTTAGCATTTTTAAAACATTTAACGAGTTCTTGTATGGTTTAAAAAAGAAAGAAGGTGGCCGGGGAAGGGACCTGTCTGTCTGCTTTGCTGCTCTCGGGGAAGGCAGTGCTGGGGCTGGAACCCGGGCCTCCTCGGCACCGACTCCTCCACTGCTTTGCATTCTTCAGCCTCCTTTACTTTTTGACTCTTGGGACTCTATCAGGGGTTTCCATAGCTACATGGATTCTTTTGCATGAGAAAGAGGCAAAAGTCCTCCTTCTTCAGTCCGACTGACTAACAGCTTGAAGTAGCCCACATCTTCCTCTTTCTAGGTCTACCCCAGGGGTGCTGGTCAGTTTTTTGTCAACGTGATACGAGCTGGGGTCATCCGGAAAGAGAGACCCTCAGATTGGCCACCAGGCACATCTGTGGGGGCACTTTCTTAATTCACGATCGATGTGGAAGGGTTCAGGCCACTGTGGGCAGTGCCACTCACGGGCCAGGTGGTCCTGGGTATATAAGATAACAGGCTGAGCAAGCTATGTAGAGCAAGCCACAAAGCAGCATTCTTCCACGGTTTTCTGCCTCCGTCTTCCTGCCCTGACTACCCTTCATGATGGACTGTAAGCAGAATATGTAAGCCAAATAAACCTTTTTCTCCTCAAGCTGTTTTTGGTTAGTTTTGTCATAGAACTAGGAAACCAAACTAAAACACCAGCCAGGATTCCAGTGAATTCCAGGCAGTCCTTCCTTGGAGACTGTAACTTTGGAATTAAAAATACGGGAGCTATAGAGGCCACAGAATGGGTGCTAATCAGGAAGAATGGCAAGAAGATGAGCTGGGTCTTGTAGGAAGGTTTAGCTCATGTCACCCTCCTAAGGCCTTTTCTCTCTTGGAACACATCGCGAAGATTTCACTTAACTATTCAAACACAGCTTCCAAGGACATTCATTCGGTTTGGGGCTTCGTATGGTCAAAACAGCAAGGAGGCTGGTGATATAGCTTAGTTGGTAGAATGCTTACCTAGCATGTATAAAGCCCTGGGTTTGATCTCCAACACTGCATAAAAACAGGTGTGGTGTCCCACACATTTCTGATCCCAAGACTCAGGAGATGGAAAGAGGACGGAAGTTCAAGGTCATCCTTGGCTACATGGTGAATTCCAGGCTGCATGGCGCCCTGTCTCAACCAACAACTCCCCAAGGTTTTGGTGTGTTGACTAGGTGGAAGTTCTGAAGTTCTGAGCTGCAGCCACTGTGGCATTTTCTTTTTTTTAAAGACAGGGTCTTACTATGTAGTTCTGGATGTTCTGGAACTTACTATGTAGACCAGGCTGGCTTTGAACTCACAGAGATCTAGATTGGACCAATACTTTGGCTTTTGTTTTGTTGGATTTTTGAAACAGGATTTCTCTGTGTAGCTCTGGCTGCCTTGGAACTCACTCTAGAGACCAGACTGACCTGGAACTCACAGAGATCCGCCTGCCTCTGCCTCCCAAATGCTGGAATTAAAGGTGTGCACCGCTGGCCAATGTTTTGGCTTTTATGTAGAAAGGTTATTTTAATCATAATGGTAATTTTTTAAAAAGTGGAACGTGACGGTACATGCCCAGGATGCCAGCACTGGGGAAGTAGATGGAGGAAGATTGGGAGTTCAAGGTCAGCCTAGGACTCTATAAGGAGGAAACGCTTCAGTTTAAAGAGAAAGTGTTTGTGTGTTTGTTAGGATGTGGGAAGTGACCATTCTTAGAAGATTTTTGTCTGAGGAAAAAAAGTCTCTTTTTGAAGGCCACAGATGGGAAACTTTTTGGCTAAATCATTTCCTATACTTGATCATCTCTTCATTCTCCCCTCGCAGCTTCTTCTTCATGGCTGCGCCTACGTCCAGCCACCACGGTAAGTGTACTTGTTCATCCTGTTCGCTGTCTGCTCCTCCACTGATCTGCGAGCTTGGGAAAGGCAGCTGTTTTTTCTGTCTTGTTCATTGCTGTATACCCAGCAACCGGCAGAGGATTCAATAGAAAAGCCCTGAGTGAATGAAGGAACAGATAATACTGATTTTCTCTAGGCCCACAAAGAACATCTGGAGTGAGAAGGAGCATCTGTGTCACTATACGTCTCTTATTTTAATTAGTTAATTAATTATGTATATGCACATGCACTGTACCACAAGGGCAACCTCAGGTGTTGGGACTCGCCTTCTACTGTCTTTGAGATAGGTCTCTCATTGTTCGCTGCCACGTATGCCAGGCTAGCTGACCAGTGAGCTCCCAGGGATGTGCCCGTCTCCACCTCCCATCTTGTAGAAGCACTTGGTATAGATGTATGCTATCATGTCTGGCTTTATGTGAGTTCTGGAGATCCAGACTCAGGTTCTTACATATGTGCAACAAATACTTCACCCATGGATCCATCTTCCAGCTCTATTTTACATATTTTTAAGGGGAGGAATTGCTTTGGTGGTCAAGTTAGTCTTGAGCTCCTTGGCTCAAGTGATCCTTCTGCCTCAGATGCATACCACCTCGCTGGTCAGGGCTATGTGTATATTTTGTCTTCCAGATGCAGATGCCTCCTCTCATCATCTGCCCTGACCACATCTGTATCATGCATCCACTCACAGTGTGGTCCTGCCTCTCATCCTAAAGACTGTCCACTTCTTCACTGCCACCAGAGGGCTTTTTGAAGACCTCATCCCCACCCTATCACTTAGGAATAACATTAATCGTCTCTTCAAACTTGCTTGGATGCCAGCTCCATATGCAGGTCCTACTCCTATGTTACATGTTTATACCACTTAGGATGTTGCTGGGCATTTTTAAGGCAAGAAAACATACTTCCAACTGGCTTAGATGCCATAAGGAACCCTGATAAAGCATTGATAACAAGTCTCACTTGCTCCAGTGGCTCAGCTCTCCATAGATTGCCTTCTGAGGTTGACAGAAAGCAGCCATAGGAGATTGATGGCTTCGCTTCTTCATTCAACAGTATCCAAGGATATGGGAATAATGCATCTTCTTTCCATACTGAGGATGGAACTCAAGGTCTTGGGAATGCTAGGAAAATGTCCTACCACTGAGCTGCATACCCAGTCTCAAGGCCAGTGCATCATGGAGTTCTCTTCGAGGTTTGTCGTAAGTCCTTGTCTGACTTCCCTCTGGACCTTGTTGGGTTAAGTTTCTTCATTGGACATATCTGTATTTGTTACTCGTGTAAGTTGATAAAAGCAGCTCACAATTCCAGGGCAGAGCACATCATGTTTGGTGAAGTCATTGTGGCAGGAGCTTGAGGCAGTCGGTCGTGTGGCACTCAAAGTCAGGAAGCAGAAGGAAATGGATGCTGGTACTCCAGCTTGTTTTCTCCTCTTCCTTCAGTCTGGAACCTGAATGAATGTGATGGTGCCACCGCAATGGACAGGCCTTCCCATCTCAGTTAATCTAATCAAGAAACCCCTTCACAGACATGCCCAGAGGCTCATCTTTTAGGAGACTAGTCGAATCACCATCACAACGGCCTTAACCCAACCTTTTGTCTTAAGACTAGCATGCATACTCTGGCTGTCTGAGGTCAGGATTTCTTAATCTGTCACTGACACAAACAATGAAATGTTCACTGGGTTTGTGCCAGGCTCCATAGTGTTCTTGCTTCCCTGGAGCTGAGGATCACTGAATGCCTCAAGTGGCCTTACAGTGATGGAGAGGAGGTCGGAAAGGTGCTGGGGAAACAGTAGCATGCGTGCCCCTCACACTTTCTCCTTCAAACAGTTATTTGGAATGTGTGTAAACTAATGTATGAGGAAGGTGCTACCAGATAGGGGAGGAAAAAGATCTGTTCAAAAAGGTGAATAGTCTGTGGCGGCGTGGCTTCTTAGATTGCTGTGTCCAGAGCACGAGGTAATAAGCTAGTGAGTCTTAACTGAAATTATACTAAAAACATCATAGTCAAATGGTAAAAGAATAAGTTTGACTTCCTCATTTTTTTTTTTTTTTTTTTTTTTTTTTTGGGACAGGGTCTCACACTGTAGCCTAAACTGGCCTGGGACTCACTATGTAGCCCAGCATGACCTCAAACTCTCAGCAATCCTCCTGCTTCAGCCCCCGAAATGTTGAGCTAACAGGCATTTGCCGGCACACGGGGCTGACTTCATCCTCTGGTTAGTCCATCATTCACACTTCCTTGATCTCTAGCTCCGCCCACATTCCTGGAAGTAGAGATAAGATGGTAAACTGAGGCATGTGTGACCTCTTATCTTACATCAAGCAGGGAGGAAGTACAGGCATTAAATAGTTAGGGCTGGAGTATATCTCAGCAGTAGAGAGCTGGCTTAGCCTGCATGGGACTCAAGCTGGATCTCCAGCAAAACAAAACACAACATAACCCCCTCCTCAGCAGCACTAACAACAAAACCCCAGATAACGACAGGAATAGGTCCTTGTGGGGACTGGGAGGATGGCTCAGGAGGTAAGGAGCCTGGTGCACAAGCGTGAGGACCTGAGTTTGACTCCCAGAAGCCGTGTAGAAAATGCCAGTTGTGGTGGCCCACACCTATAACCTCAGGCTGCAGAGGTGGAGACAGGCAGATTCCAGTCAGGCCTAATTGGTGAGCTCCAGACTAAGGAGACACTCAAAGGAGGCAGATGAGATCTCCGAAGACGACACTCAAGGTCGTCCTCTGGCCTACACACATGCATGCATGCGTGAGTACACCCCCCAGCACACACACCACATGCACATGTATGCACACATTAAAATACAAATGAAAAAAGCTAATCACTCAGATGCTCCCGTTTTGGCTGAGGATCCGCTCCCTGCCTCCCCTCTCCAGTACTTCAGGTAGAGCCAGGAGATGCCTCCTCTAGGCTAGCAGGAGATCCTGAGGCAGTGGGAGCATGGAGCAGGGCTGAGAGCTCCGCACTAGGACAGGAAGCCAAGTTTCGAAGGCAACTTCTGGCAGACAGGATAAGCAGCTTGCCACAAGACCCAGAGCTGGCCCTTGGCGAGCTAAGAGCCGAGCCTACTCATGGCAAAATGAAGACTGTTAATCACCAGGCTGTGTGCTGCTTCCACATGGTTACCCTATTGCCGCCCCCCATTTTACAGATGAGAAGATGGAGGCTCAGGGCAGAATCTGATTAAGGCTGCTGAGTGTAGGAGCCAAATCAGAATGTAGGTAGATCTAAGAGATTTTGCTGTTCACTACAACCCCATACGTCTGCAGGGGCCTGTGCAGGGGCCTCAGCCACACTGCAGCATCTAGTCATTTACTCCTGTCTCCATTCACTAAGGCTACAGCTGCTTAAGAGAAAAGACCAGGTCTATTCAGCTCTGTTTCTAGAACAGTTTTGGCATTTAACCCACGATGCCAATGTTTGCTGAATGAACTAAATAACCAATAACCGGACGAATGAATGGATGACTGCTAGGGAAGCTTCCAGATCCAGGGTATGGCCTCCAGGTAGGAGGATTTGAAAATATTCTTAGCACACCAGAGATTGTGCCTGAGCCTGTCCTCAGCCTCGGCAACGAAGCCCTCCAAAAGGAAGAAAGAAAGAAAATGGGGCGTAGCAAGGATTCCAGACTGGATTCCATGACGTCACCCGAAGTTGGATGTCTGCACTCGTAAACAAAGGCTCTTGTGACATGGCCCCTGGCCAGGCTAGCCACTCAGCTTACATGGGGGAGGCGGTTGAAGGAAAGCAGCCCCATGCTGGCCTCCACCCTGTATTCAGCCTCTGTATTTAGCAGGTATCTCCTCCAAGGGAAAACCAGGACAGGAAATCATGTTGCCATGGAGACCAGAGAGGCCTTTCCAGACAGAGGGGAGAATAAACACACTCTGGTTGGACTTAACCCCCACCGAGCCACAGTGGCCTCATCTCCTAGCCAGTGAGGCCTTGGTTTTCTCTAGAAACTTCTAGTGGCCTCTCCTCCAAGCACCCTCGACATCAAGGGCTGAGTGTTTACTTGGCCCGAGCAGCGTCCCTGGGGCAACACGGGTTTGGGGATGGAGGAAGACGCCATTTTATACGTCAGCTTCAGACCTCCTCAGACTCTCACGGCTGACAACTGAATTCTGACGATGACTAAACATTTATTTTGTGTCTGCTGTATGCCAGATTTTACCTACTGTGGATTTGTTAACTCATTCAGGCCTCATAGCAGTCACTATTATGATACTGTTACCAGTAAGGAAACACACCCAGAGGCTGAGTGGTCCCCCCAAGGCCATAAGGCAGTTGGTAGTGGCACGAGAATCTAAGGGACCGTGACAGTGTTCAAACCACAGATTCACTGTCTACTATGACCCCCATCCCATGATTTGCTACATTGAAAGATTGTTATGGGGTTAAATTCAACATGCATGTATTGAGCACCTACTGTATAACAGGCGCTATATTGAGCATGGAAAGTGTAACAGGAAAGAGACGAAGATGATACCAGAGACACACAGCTTTCAGTACAGAAAGAGGGGGACCCTCCTGGAAATCCCCAGGTAGGAACAACTTGGCCCCTTGGGAGAAGTGAAGAAAAACCAGAGGAGCCGAAGAAACAAAGGCTTGATCACATAGGGACCAAGGGAGATTTATTTCTAATCGGCAGGGGTGGGGTTTGTTCCACATCTGACTCGAAAGGCACTGAAGAAAGACAAATTCACGTGCACTGCCAGGGTGCCCATCATGGATCAAGGGCTAGCCCCTTCAGGCTGAGTGCCGAAATGCTATTCGTCTTTTTTAAATTACTACCTTCTAGGCTAACATATAAAACAATGGGTTTCCTCATGGCTGGTGGAAGCAGTTCCTTAGGAGCAAGTCCTTGGTAATATCCTCTCTGGCCTCTTCCGGTCTCACTTCCTGTTTCCTGGGCAGCCAGTGCCTGAACAGCTTCCACTACAAGGTCCTGTGGCTGTGAGCTGAGTTCTTCCATCATGCCTTCCCTGCCCCGACGGAGGTGTGGTGGTTTGAACGAGAGTGTCCCCATAGCCTCAGGTATTTGAACACTTGTTCCCCAGCTGGTGATGTGATTTGTGAGGGCTGTAGCCTTGCCGGAGGAAAGATGTCATTGGGCATGGGCTTTGAGAGTGTAAAGACTAGCACCAATCCCTGGTCATTCGGTTTTGTGCTTGTGGTTCAAGATGTGAACGCTCAGCAAGCTGTGTATACCACCATCCCTGTTGTCTGCCGCCTCCTGCCATGCTGCCCGCTACCACCCGCCTCCTGCCATGCTGCCCGCTGCCTGTTGCCCACCGCTCACCACCCGCCACCTGCCACCTGCCACCCACTGCAGGCTGCCATGCTTCTCTGTCACGATGGACTCTTCTCCCTCTGGAGCTGTAAGTCCAAATAAACCCGTCCTACTAAAAGTTGCCTCAGTCATGATGTTTTATCATAGTAATAGAAAAGTAATTAATATAGGAGGTGGCAGAGACAGGCTAGGAACTGGAACCCCCAGAATCTTAATTCTCAGGGAGAGGGTGTATGTTGGAGAGGTAGAGGGGTGACTCTCAACACTGAACATTACCCGAGCTGCTAATTCACTCTGCATAAAAGCTGCAGATTGGGCTTGGAAATTCCACTAATTTATGTTTGAGCTAGACACATAGACTCCTTGACCTCTGCTATGCAGCAGTTTCCTCTGAGATTAAAACTTTCCATCTAAGGGGAAAGTTCATTAAGACAGTATGGATGTGGAACACTCCTTCCTTCAGGGAAGCTTCTTCTTTTTTTTTTTTTTTTTTTTGTTTTGTTTTGTTTTTTGTTTGTTTGTTTTTTGTTTTTTGAGACAGGGTTTCTCTGTGT
>CABHPP010148742.1:11248-53465 GCA_902168425.1 Peromyscus attwateri
TTTTTTGTTTTGTTTTGTTTTGTTTTGTTTTTTGTTTGTTTGTTTTTTGTTTTTTGAGACAGGGTTTCTCTGTGTAGCTTTGCGCCTTTCCTGGATCTCACTCTGTAGACCAGGCTAGCCTCAAACTCACAAAGATCCACCTGGCTCTGCCTCCCGAGTGCTGGGATTAAAGGCGTGCGCCGCCACTGACCGGCGGGAAGCTTCTTAAGACTTCTTAAGAGTATACAACTCAAAATAGCTTCAGGAAGTCCCTGAAACAGACCAGACTCATTAAGGACCTTCCTCCTCAAGCTTATATAAGCTGTGAGAGCTGCTCAGAGACACTCTAAGAACAGCCATGTTCCTGGAAGAGGCTCAGGAGCAACTGAGCTATCTGAAAAGGATGCTTTCTGTGGTGGTTTGAACAAGAATGGCCTCCATAGGCCCATATATTTGAATGCTTAGTCATCAGGGAGTGGCACTACTTAAGAGGGATTAGGAGGTGTGGCCTTGTTGGAGGAAATGTACCATTGGCAGTGAGTTCTGGGGTTTCAAAAGCCAAAGCCAGTCCCTGTGGCTCTCTCTTCCTGCTGCCTGCAGATCCAGATGTAGAACTTCCAACTGCTTCTCCAGCACCATGTCTGCCTGTGTGCTGCCATGCTGCCTGCCATGATAATGGACTAAACCTCTGAAACTGTAAGCCAGCACCCATTAAACGCTTTCTTTTCTAAGAGTTGCCTTGGTCATGGTGTCTCTTCACAGCAATAGAGCACTAAGACGCTCAGCAACTGTTGAGCTACCTACATGTGGCGCAGTACACTTCAGGTTTCCGGCTTTTGTAAGCTGTTATCCATGCTGGGGCGGGCTTTGGTGATGCAGCTGTCTTTGAGTCATTTCTGCTCCTTTAAGTAACTGCTCACCTATACTGCTGTAAATAATGCCAATAAAACGCACTGGTCACCCAGCGTTTTGGTGGTATTGATGATTTGGTCTGTTAAATCTTCCCTTCCTGTCTCCCCAGAGTTAGTTAGTATACAGCAACCTCAGATCCAGGGCCCTACAGCAAGAGAATAGAGCTTTGGAGCCTCCAAAAGTCACAGCATGACTTCAGTCAAACTCATCAATATTGCTGTGCCTCAGTTTCCCCTGGCATGTAAGGATTATCAGGAAGGATTAAACTCAATGATACATATATGAAACACTTAGCGAATATTGTAAAGCCTGTGCCTTGGGGATCTGAGAGGCCTGTTCAAAGGGCTCTACGGCTTCCTACTGGTTTTGACGAATAGGAGCCCCAGAGGGGACTGGCGGGAAGGAGGGAGGGGAGCAGGTTTGACATATATTCTGCACCCTCATCACTGTGAGTACTACCTACTTTAAAGATGCCTCTGCTTGCCAGGTGGTGGTGACACATGCCTTTAATCCCAGCACTTGGGGGACAGAGGCAAGCAGATCTCTGTGAGTTCGAGGCCAGCCTGGTCTACAGAGTGAGTTCCAGGATGGCCAGGTCTACACAGAGAAACCTTGTCTTGAAAAGCTAAAAAAAAAAGGAAGAAGAAGAAAAAAGATGCCTCTGCTCCCTACATGGCCTTCTGCACCTCAGTCTCTTACAGAGGCCACTGCTTCTCTTGGCTCCTACAGCCCAGTGCAACTACAAGAGCCCTGTGTTCTTAGTCTCAGGTCCTTTTGGCTTCCTGTCAATTCATCCTCTCTTTGGAAAAACTCCTTCCATAGAGTCCTCCTCACGTGACCAAATTAGAACATGCCTCCTCTGTCCCGCCGGGGTCCGACTGAAGCACTTTTCATTGAAATTAATTACCCAGGCACATCTGGGTGGACTCCATGTGTTCTGCCTAGCTTCGCCAAACTACAATTCCGTGCCTTTCCATAGCATCTATAGTTGGGTGTCCCATCAAAACATGCCACCGTCCAACTCCCAAGAGATAGACAGAGGTGCTTTCACACGTCAGTGGGTAAAAGCACAGTCCCGGTTAAACACAAAGGGATTTGGCAATGTATTTCAGAATTTTAAAAGCTGGGCCCCTTTGGCCCTACTTAGTCTTTAGGAATTCATTTTAAGGATAATAATCCTACCAGTGGACGCTGGGATGCAAACAGCTATCTGGCAGTAACTGTCCAGTTCAATTAATTCAACCATGGGCCTGAAGAGATGGATCAGTGCATAAGAGCACATGCTACTCTTGAAGAGGACCCAGGTTCAGTTCCCGGCACCCAACGCTCACAACTATCTGTTACTCCAGTTCCAGGAGATCCAACACCCTCTTCTGACCACCAAGCATTCATATGTTGCCTATACATACATACAAACAAAATACTCAACACATACAATAAAATTAATAAATCTAATAAAAATGAATTCAACTGTTTTAAGGGCTGAGTAGGGGAAGGGCTGGCTGGCAATCAAAACCAAGTTCTAAGCCTCACTAGGGAAATGCTCTACCACTAAGCAACATCCAGTATGTATGTATGTATGTACGTGTGTGTGTGTGTGTGTGTGTGTGTGTACATGCCATGGCGGGAGTGTGGAGGTCAGAGGACAACTTGTGGGAGTCTGTTCTCTCCTTCTACCATGCAGGTCCTGAGGACAGAACTGAAGTCCTTAGGGTTGGGGGTAAGCACCTTTACCCCCTGAGTCACCTCTCCAGCCCCACAACTCAAGTGTCAAGTAAGTTGCAAGCTTTATAAGCCCCACAGATAAAGTAGTACACAAGTCTAATGCAGGCTTCTTCTCACCCAGCTCCCAGCTTCCATTTTAACAACTAGATAATGGAAGGACATGTACAGTGTGCATGCCTAAAATTCCACACTTAGTAGGGGCTAGGCAGGAGAATCATAAGTTTAGGGTCATTCTTGTCTATAAGAAATTCCAGACTAGTCTGAACTACCTAGTCAGATTCTGTCTCAAAAAAGGAAGGTGGGGGGTAAATTAAATATCTCCATATGTATACCAATAGAAGATGCCCTGTCTCATTAATAGAAGAAAATTGCAGGTTCCAGAACCGGAAGTTAAAAACCCATTTATCTTCCCAGGCCTTGGGGATCAAACCCAGAGAGCTCCGCAAAGACAGTGGCACAGTATGAGCTTAGTGTGTGTAAAGTTCAGGATTCACTCCCTAACACCAAACACAAAACAAAACTCCAGGGTCCTGAAGACCTCTTCACAGCAGTGGTGTCTCCTAAGTATCTTCCTGTATTTCATCAGAGGCATGTACCACAGTTTGCTGTGGAGTATTGGAAAGCTTAGATTTTACAGTGATAAATTGAGCTTTGGGTAATATATTAATGAACCACTGCAATATAACTAATTACCCCAGAATTCTGTAGCTCAAGACCTCAAACATGTATCATTCCACTTTCTCCCAAGGTTGCAGGCAGGGTATTGGTCAGGTCTATGGTCTCATCTAGCTCAGGTCAGGGAAGATCCTCCTCCAGCCTCGCTCATGATCTTTGGCAGACCTGCTTTCAGGCTGCTGCTTGTAGGCTCTTCCTCTGTTCCTTGACACGTGGGCCTCTCCATGGGCTACAGAGAAACAGAGGAGTTGACTCAGAGAGCCAGTAAGAGGGGCCACTCAGGGAAGCTGGATAAGAGTCTTCTTATCACCAAACAGGCACATGGAATCTCATCATTTTGGCAGGTTCTATTTATGAGAAGTGTCTCACTCTCCCACATTCAAAGGGGAGAGATTCTATAGGGGCATGGATAGCAGAAAGTAACCACTAGTGGAGACATGCTGGGTGTGGTGGTATACACCTTAATCCCAATACTCAGGAGGTAGGCAAGTCTCTATGAGTTCAAAACCAGCCCGGTCTACATGGTGAGTTCCAGGCCAACCAAGGCTACATAGTGAGACTCTGAGTTAAAAAATGGATAAACAAAAAAACCCGGGTACAGTGGAGTCTGCCTTTAATCCCCAGCACTCAGGAGGCAGAGGCAGGTGGATCTCTGTGAGTTCGAGGCCAGCCTGGTTTACATAGCGATTTTCAGGACAATCAAGGCTATAGAGAGAGACCCTGTCAAAAGAAAAAAAAAACAAAACCTCACTCAATGTTCCTGCCACAGAAAGCTAATCACAAACTGGGTATGAAGGGGACCGTGGAAGAGGCACCAGCAGTCTAAAGCAGGAGCTGATAGACAAAGTTTTCATTAATCCAACAAATGTGTGTGGAGTGCCTGCTTGCTATCCTGCCATCATGTTATCCTGCCATCATGTCTGTGTATAAGCAATAACGTGGTCAGCTGAACAACAAAGTCCTAAGCTCCCCTGACATTGGCAGAGAGGAGCTGAGGCCACCCAAGAGCTAAAAGCACAAAAAACAAAGCAGTGGCCTCCTGGATCCCAGGTGATTTACAGGCAGATCACTGCGGGTCTGTGACTGCTGGGTGCTGGTGAATGGGGGGAAGGGAGGAGTTGAGGGTCAAGCTCCGAAACCCAGGCTTGGGCAGCTGCGATTTCTGGTGCTTTTCTTCTCAGAAAGCAAGCTGGAATGAGACTAGATCTAGTGAAGGGTAACAAGCCCTGGAGTCTGCTGTGTTGAATTTAAGGAATCCACATGGGCTCAGGCCCAGCATCCCAGCTACTTAGGAGGTTGAAGGAAAAGGATCAGAAGTGTAAGACCTGCCTGACCTACAGAGAGAGTTCAAAAAGAAAGAAAGAAAGAAAGAAAGAGAGAAAGAAAGAAAGAAAGAAAGAAAGAAAGAAAGAAAGAAAGAAAGAAAAGAAAAGAAAAGAAAAGAAAAAACAACCCCCCCTGAAAAACAACAAAACAAAAAACAAACAAACCCCAAGGCTAGGCATAGTATCACACACCTTTAATCCCAGCACTCGGATCAGAAGGTAGCAACAGGCTACCTTTTTGGTCTCTGTGAGTTCAAATCTGGCCAGGTCTACAGAGTGAGTTCTAGGCCAGCCAGACTATACAGTAAGACCTTGTCTCAATAAACAAACAAATAAATAAACAAAATACAAACAAACTATTTCTTTAAAGGTCTGGAGATGTAGCTCAGTGGTAGAATACTTGCCTGGCATGTGCAAGGTCCTGGGTTCAATTCTCAATATGGAAATAAAAAGAATTTCAAGATTCAGTGGGCTACCAGGTGATATTCAGGAGTGGAGTGGGCAGCAATGGAGGATCTCAGAAGTGAGTGGTGGGGGCGGGGGTCACATTTAAAGCCGTTCCAGGGAATGCAGAGAGACACGGCTTGCAGAACCTAGAAACTGGGGATTTATGAGGGACGGGAAAGAGAAAAGAGGAGAGAAAGAAAGAAGAGGCTGTAAGGGTGTCATGGATTCTGTGAAGGCACTTGGTGGAGACAGTGAAGACTGAGTAAGGAACACCATCAGGAAACCAGTGTGTCTCCATTGGTACAAAAAGGAGGTCATTGCCTGCAGAGAGGAGCTTCAGAGATGGGGAGTGGGAAGAAGAAAGGACTGATTGAGAGGAAGGATGGAGAGGGTGAGTGCAGAGCACTGTTGAGTGTTTACATCCTGTGGACACGTGCCCGGGATGGGAGCCATTATCTAAATGAAATGTCTTTCCCGGAAGCTTCTAGTGTCTGGGAGGCTGCCAGCCTTTCCTCTTTGCTTTGCTCCTAATGCACAGTTCCATTAGGCCAGGTGAACAGAACTGCTCGTGAGGAGAGGAGAAAGAGAAAGGAGAAAGAACCTGTCCTGGGTTCCGTGATAGGAAGTAGCATAATGTCCAGCAGACAGGGAAGCAGAGGCTCTCAGAGCACAAACAGCAGATGGTGTGCGTTCCCAGATCTAATGCTCAGAATCAGAAACGACCCTCCTCCTCCTCCTCCTCCTCCTCCTCCTCCTCCTTCTCCTCCTCTTCCTCCCTTTCTGTGATGTGTATGTATAAAGCACAGGTTGACAATGGCTTTCTTGATTGCTGTCCACCTTGTTTTTTTTTCTAAGTAATTTACAATTTTTAATTCAAACATAATTGCATCATATGCCCCTTCCCTTTCCTCCCTCCAACCCCTCCTTTGTCTCCTCTGACTCCCTCTCAAACTCATGTTCTATTTTTCTTTATTATTGTTACATATGCATAAATATATAAATACAAGCTGTTGAAGAGTCTGTTCAGTATTACTGGGATGTATGATTTCGGGGCTGACCACATGATACTGGATAATTAATTAGGGGATTCATTCCTGAGAACCAATTCTCCTCTCCGCAGTCATTAGCTCCTATAATTCTTCGTCAAAGGGCGGGCCCCATGAGATTCCCCCCATCCGCTTCAGCATGTCTGTTGTTGTCCTTGCTCAGGTCTTGTTTAGGCAGCCATACTGTTGTGGTACCATGAGTGAGTGCAGCTTCCTGGTCATTTCTAAGAGACACGATCCCACGGCAAACTTCACGGTCCTTGACTCTTCCCAGGTTCCTGCCTCCTCTTCTGAGATGTTCCCTGAGCCTTAGAGGAAGGGATTGCATTGTAGATGTATCCGCTGGGGCTGGCACCTCACACTCAATGGCTCTCTGTATGAACGTTTGTGGCTTTCTGTCTGTGAGGGTCTCTGTCTGCTGACAAGCGAGGTTTCTTGGATGAGAGGGGAGAGCTACATTTATCAAGCAAAGAGAGGGCTCTTGAATAAAGGCAGTTTGAGGCTGGGGGTGGGTGGGTCTAAGTTAGGCCTATAGCTGTGGAGATGATGACAGGGGTGGATGGGAGGGTAAAGGCTCACCTTACCATGCAAAGACAGCTAGACAGCTCACAAAGTTGGTCCCTGAGAGGCTCTGGAACCAGGCCTGTGAGTGTGGAGACGGCCTCCACGCTTATCTTTTGAGACAGATCTTTCACCGCGGCTCATAGATTAGGCTAGACAGACTGGCCAGCAAGCCCTGAGACTCTCCTGGCTCCACTCTCCTTCCTCTCAGCACTGGTGGGTAGCATTGTGCCCGGCTTTTTATGTGGGTGCTGAGGACCCTGACGTGGGTCTTCATGTTTGCAAAGTAAGCGTGCTACCCTTGCACGTCTTTCCAGCCCCAGGAACAAATCTTAGTGGTTAAAATGCACCCATGTCCTAGACTCTAGGACCTAGAACAACGTGAAATCCCGGGAACTTCAGGTAACCATGGAAATAGCTTTGCTAGCACTGGGGTGACAGGCCTGTGCTACCTCCCCCTAGCAACAGTATTTTCATTTTTACTTGTTTTCCAAATAATCATATCAAAACTGTTCTTAGTAATGATCTCTCTCTAGCTCCCCTTCGCATTTTAGTATTGCACATTGAGAATCATGGCTTTGATTTTATTTTTTTCATGCAGAAGCATCTTTCTGTACATTTCTGCCCATTCCAGAATGCCATCTCTGTCCATCTTAAGACTTTCTGTTTCTTTGTTTCCCATTTTCTCCTGGGGACTCAGAAAACTGCATGGAGTCAGTAGTGTTGGTTTGAAGAAATTGGGTTATGTTAGCTTCCTTTTCATAACATTTGCTGTGACTCTTCATAAGAAAATTGTTTTTACATGCTTGTGCAGATTAGGACCACGGTGAGTGTGTGTGCAGGGTGGGGTGGATATATTAAGAGAATAAGTAACGCCTGCACGGATTGGTTAATGAAGTCTCACCATCCAATGCAATCAACACTTTAAGGAATTGATCTGCTTTTCTGTGTAATTCTATTGCAGTAGTGAGGGAGGGATATCCCGCCTCCATCTCAAATCCAGGCTGTCACTCTCCAAGTCTCTTTCTAAGGAGGTCCAGACTAAGGTTCATTGGAATCATTTAATACTACATTTATTTTATTCATCAGTGCCAGAGAATTACACCCAGAGCATTAGGCACTCTGAGCATGGGCTCTGTCATTGGGTGACACCATGTTCAGCCCTACTAAGTTTCAGTCATATGTTGGAAATAAAAAGTGGACATTTGCAAACATCAGACCTGAAATAGTCTCACGTTGGAAAGACATATCAGGGCTTTGGAAGCTTTGGATGAATTTGCTGTTCACTGTCCCCACCCCTATCTCCCCTTTACTATCTACAACCTGTGACTCCTCTCCCCACAGAACAGGAACCCCTGGGTGAATGCAGGCCTCCCTCTGGGAAGAGCTTTGAAGCCAGATGACTGAGGTGTGAGCTGAAATAGCAGCTGTGTGACCTTGAGCTCTGGCCTGTTTCTAAACCCATCTTTTCTAGCTTCCTTTTTCGCTCTTTTTCATACCTGTAGGAACCTGGAAGTGCTGTGAGAGCCCTATATGATGATATGTTATTGATAACCTGGTGATGAACCATTCAGGGGTATCCCGCCTTTTAATATGTGTGTGTGTGTGTGTGTGTGTGTATATGTGTGTGTGTGTGTGTATGTGTGTGTGTGTGTGTATGTATGTATGTGAGAGAGAGAGAGAGAGAGAGAGAGAGAGAGAGAGAGAGAGGACAGAGACAGACAGACAGACAGACAGACAGATAAGCAGGCAGGCAGGCAGGCAGACAGACAGACTGACAGACAATGCTGTGGAGCTAGTTTTCTCCTTTCGTCTTTACATAGGTTCCAGGATCAGACCGAAGGCATCTGACTTGAGCAACACTGAGCCATCTCATTGGCTCCATAGTCAAGCTTTTGACATTGCAATACAGTATCACCTGGGACACAGGCTAGTTATCCTGGGACGTGTGTGGCCCATGGTCCATCATTTCAACCTGCCTGAATTCAACCACTGTCAACATCTTTTTTTTCTTTTTCTTTTTTTTTAAATTAGTATTTTTTTTTTTTTTTTACTTTATTTTTATTCCATGTGCATTGGAGTTTTGCCTGCATGTATATCTGTGTGAGGATATTGGATCCCCTGGAACTGGAGTTAGAGGCAGTTATGTTCTGCCATGTGGGTGCTGGGAATTGAACCTGGGTCCTCTGGAAGAGAAGCCAGTGCTCTTAACCACTGGGCCAGCTCTCCAGCCCCCACTGTCAACATTTTGCTCTACTTGTCATACAATATGTGTGTATCCATATTGCTCTGTAATACACAATCGTGTGTACCAGTAATTTAAAGACTTTGTACATCTTCCTAGATAATTTTACCTGTATCACCTAAAAATAATGTTCTCCTACACAAGCACAACACCCGAATCACACTCAAGGAACCTTAACAGTGACTTCCTCACTGTAGAGTTCATATTCTAATTTCACCAAATATCCCTCGAGTTTCTTTTATGGCTGTTTTAATTCTTCCAGTCAGGCTCCAATCTAGTGGCATAAACCACACTTCTTATGTCTCTTAACATTTTTTTTTCTTCCTGCAAATTTTGCCTACCCATTTGTACATGACACTAGATTTGGAAGAATCTAGGGGAATCGTCTTGCAGAGCATACCACTTCTTGGGCTCGTCTGATTGGGAACGAGAGTCAACTTTTCCTGGCCTTGTATTTCCTTCTGGGAAGTGACCACAGTAGCTCCTCGTAGTTTTCCACACATGCTGTAGTCAGTGTCAGGACTCCACAAACTAATGCTCATAAAGTGCTCGGTACAGTGCCTGGAACACAGCTTCCATAAGCATCGCTGTTGTCACCATAACAACTAGCTCTCTCTGGCAGTTATTACCGCCGCCATCTTTAGTCCCTTAAACTCCAAGGCATATTGATACACAGACTTTTTGATTACTTCATTGACCTTCTGGGATATCTTGCACTTCTCTCTCTCTCTCTCTGTGTGTGTGTGTGTGTGTGTGTGTGTCTCTCTCTCTCTCTCTCTCTCTCTGAACCTAATTGGTGAATCTCAGCCAGACGAATCTCTTAACCCCTCCAAGAACTAGATAAGAGTTTCGCCTTCTCCATCTTCCTGAGGCTAGCTTCTTTTTCCATAACCATAAGGTCAGAACCTCCAAATGGCTCAGGCAGGCACCAGTGAAGCATTGGCTGGTGCCATGCCCACCCAGAGAGGAAGGACACGCTTTGTCATTGCTGGTGCTGTGGTGACCTTGGTGCTGGGCTGTCTGAGCACAGCTGCTGCAGTGCTGTTGAAGGGATGCTGGGGAATGGAGATTGGCTGGCAAGGAAAGTGAGGAATGTGCTGCCAGAACTCTGGGCTCCCAGCCAGATGCTAATTATGATGGCCTGGGGGTGCCAGCGCCCCTGTCAGCCCGTGGAAGGAAGTGTGGGGGGCTGGTGGGAGTGGGAGAGGTGAGAAGCAGGGCAGGTGACAGGGTCTGACAGGTTGGAGAAATACACTTGTTCCCCCAGGGTCCACCCTCCCTGCAGACCCAAGCTGTCTGGGAGAAATTGTGGCTGTCGCCATAGCAACAACAGCCGCTGATGTGTGATGCGCAGTGTCTTTATTAGAGAACCCTGCTCAACCTTGTGCCAGCACTTTCCCATCTGAATCTCGTTTCTTGGGCGCAAAAGGCTTCAGATGGGACTGGTGGGGCTGGGGGGGGGGGGGTGCAGTAGAGACGGGATCACTCTCCGCTGTTTCATTGAATTTCTGGGGGATGCAGATGGACGAGAAGCAGATTTGTACGTGGCTGAGGCATCATTTAAATATTCAAGCGGCCTCAGAATTCCCTTCCGTTGCACACTGACTGCTGAAGCAGCATTCTGATCACCTTCCAAAAGGTGCCACGCACTGCACTCAGGGGACCCCTACGGGAGGGGTCGTCCAGGAGACCATGAGCCCGGAAGTCAAGGCGAACCCAAAGTGTTGCAGACTCCCACCTGTGCGGTGCCATGGCTTTCTTATTGTTCCCTCCTTAAGGCTCAACGTCCTCATCTGTGAAATGTGGACACTCAAAAACATCAGCTGCTTCAGGGTCATGGCGAGAACTAAATGCACTCAGGGAGGAGGGTGGTGTGAAGTCCAATGCTGGACCTCCCTTAGGTGCTCGGTGTGGCTGACACTCTTGCTTCGGCTCTCTCCCCGAGCTGCTCCTACGGCTGGGGCTGCTGCTATCACCCCACACCTACAGCTAGCACTCCTCCACCTCCTTTGCTGCCACTGTGGTAACAACACGATCTGCCTGCCGAGGCATGCCGATGAGTCACCGGTAGTCAGTCCTTCCCCACGGAGGATAACAGAGTGTCCAAACCTAACAGCACTTCAGTGAGAAGCTGGGGGTCCAAGCCTGGGGAGACACAGACATTGCGCACACACACACAGATGGTGCTTCCGGTGGCAGAGAGTGGCTGACTCATCAAACTGCTAGGGAATCTAACGGGAGGAAGGTAACTACTAATTTATTATTTATTTAAAGACAAGATCTCTCTACATAGTCCAGGCTAGCCTCAAACTTCCAGTCCTCCTGCCTCAACCTCCCAAGTGCTGATTTACAGGCAGAAGCCACTAAACTCAAGAAGTGCTGATTTACAGGCAGAAGCCACTAAACTCAAGAAGTGCTGAGTTACAGGCAGGAGGCACCAAGCCCAGCTGTCTATTGTTTTTGAAACAGGGTCTTAGGGCAGGCCTTGAACTCAGTACATAGCCAAACTTGGACTTCTGATCCTCCTGTCTACTTCCTGTGCTGGGATTACAGATGCGTGCACCTCGCCTGGTTTATGTGGTGCTGGGGGCTGGACCTAGCTAGGTGCATGCTACTCAAGCATTGGACAAGCCAGATCTCCTCCTCTGAATATTTTTTTTCCAGTGAAAGAAAGCTTATTTTTTAGCTAGTAGCTATATGATTCTCTTCCTAGATGAGCTTGCATAGCTGATCTTTGACGTGTCCCCTCTTTATTTTGTCCTGTGGGTTCACCCGTGTGATTATTTATGTAAGGCTGTTTTTTCTTTAAATCGCTCCCCTTTATATTGGTTAAGCGTGGTTCTGCAGGAAACACATAGTAAGTACCATGAAAAAAAAATGTGATGCTAGTATCAGGGGCCGTGAGAGAAAACACGAACGTAAAAATAATGAAAGCCTGCAGGATCATTAAGTCTGGCTGATGCTCTCTTCATAGAGAAACTTTGGAGACTGCTAAAAAGGGAAGCTAGCAAGTTGTAGAAGGTGTGAAAGCAAACTGCAGTTTTCTCCACTAAGCAGGACTGAAACGCACGCACGGCAAGGGAGTGCTGCTTACCGAGGCATTTAGTGCTGTCAGGTCTCCAGGGCTGTCTCTACCGAGAGCCACCACTGACCTGAAGGAAGAACCAAGGATGACCTCTCCTCAGGGGATGTGAAGCAGGAGCCAGAGTCCACTGCACCTCAGAGCATCTGACTGTGGTCATGGAGACAGATGAGGGAGAGCTCCAAGGGGAGGACACAGAATTAGTGACGGCAGTGGAGGCCTCATGAGGTTCCCTTCAGACCGTGGCACCCAGTTTGGAGTCACAGTACCCAGGGAGGAAGGTGAGTCGCAGAGGCCTCATTAATTGCATGGAGCAAGTACAATTTCCTCCCCTAAGTGCAGCCTCTGAAATACACAAGGTTGTTGTTGAGCCTGTGGATGAAAACGGAAAGACAGGCGCACAAAGAAGTCCTCCTTTACAGTCCAGAACTCGTTCAGTATGAGCGTTGATACATGTAAGGAGAGCGCGGTATTCAAGACAGTTCAAGCGATGATGGTGTTGATAATGAGTCTGGTTTTAAGAATAAAAAGTTGACTTAAAAGCAAAAGAGGAAATATATGAACAAGTAGAAGGAGAGCATAGAATAACAACCATTATGTAAGAAGCAGGGCCTTCCCACGTGCCAGCCATTGAACTGCCACGATTCTGAGATGGGAAATGCTGTCTCTGTCCTATGGAAGAAGCCACTGAGGGCTTTGGAGGTCCCAAGAGCTTACCCACATGTGGTGGCTGTCTTAGGGTTTCTATTGCTGTGAAGAGACACCATGACCATGGTAACTCTCGTAAAGGAAAACATTTAACTGGATGGAGAGGTATCTGAGAGTTTTATACCTAGATCTGCAGGCAGCAGGAAGAGAACGAAACACACTAGGCCTGTCTTGAGCTTCTGAGACTTCAAAGCCCACCCCCGGTGACACTCTTCCCCCAATCACACCACTCCTGTACCAATAAGGCCACACCTCCCAATAGTGCCAATCTCTGATGAGCCTAAATGGGCCATTTTCATTCAAACAACAGTGGAAGGATGACCAGAGTTCTCCATCCCTCCTTACCTGCCACACTGCTGTCATTCTGCCAAGTGACAGCAGCCACTCTCACTGATAGGGGAATCTATTTTCTCTCTTACGAGCCTCGCTGTCTACGTGGACTGGGAATGCAGGCGAGAGATGGTGGGCAGGTTCTAAGTCTGGGCTGCAAGAGACCATACACGCTTTCATCTGCTCCTTAGGAACCTGACCACTGCCACATATCCAAGGCCAGGCCGGCTTCTCAGGTGGAAATGCCTGTTAGAGTGAAGTCCAGTTCCAGCTGAGGCCTGGGCATTGACAGAGCCCAGCCTGTATCGGCAGACTTTCTGTCTCCAGCCTGCAGCTGACCACAGATACATGAAGAAGTCCAGCCCAGCCCAGGGGAACCACCTTGCTGACCCACAGACTCACAAGCAATTAGGAGTCGTGAAGGTTCAAGCCATTAAGTTTTGGACTGGCTTTGGTTAGTAAAAGTGCATTGAAAGATCAAGATGAGTCAGTGAGTGGATGCTAGAGTCGGGGCTCATCCAGGTGTGCCCTTCCTTCCACACTGCTCTTTTAACACAGTGCTTCTCAGGAACACTCATGAAGTTTCCAATTTATTTACAACCACACTCGTAGCTTTCCACCCAACGTGAATTGAATGGAATAATGTTTTAAAATGTATACTGGGGTTGGGAGTGGGGAGGTGGTTTAGTGTGTGTATTAAAAAGCCAACATGGTATTGTATGCTTGTAATCCCAGCACTGGAGAGGAGGAGACAGGTAGATTCCTGGAGCACATTGATCAGCCATCTTAACCTAATCAACAAGCCCCAAGTCCCAGTGAGAGAAGAGACATTGTCTCAGAAAACAAGGTGGCAACAGCTGAGGAGGAATACTTCAGGTTGACTTCTGGTGTTTATATGCACGCATCCGTGGCACTTAAACAGATGAACACGTGCATACACAAATCCACACAACACACTACATATACGCATACACATGTGCACACCACCACACATAAGCACTATATATAAATGCACACACACACACACACACACACACACACACACACACATACACACACACACACACACACACACATATATTATGTTGGCTTCTCATCCCCATCAGAATGCCCTCCCCATCTCCAAGTCTTGTCCACTAATAAATATTACAATCTAAGTTCATGCACGAATCCATCTGGCGTGTGCCTGCTTCCCTTGGATTGTTGGTACTTCTGTTTACCACCCTTTCCCAGTCAAACACCTTTTTTTCTGATACAAGACTCTTCCTGCTCACAAATCTCCCTCAGACCTTGGTGAATAATCCTTTTCAGAAATTCTCACAGCCTATTCTTCTGAGAGAGTTGTTGGCTGGGCACCACACCCCTCTTCTGACAGCTCCCTGCTTCCATTTTTACTTCCTTCAAGAAAGGACTTCTCGCCAGGCGGTGGTGGCGCACGCCTTTAATCCCAGCACTCAGGAGGCAGAGGCAGGCGGATCTCTGTGAGTTCGAGGCCAGCCTGGGCTACCAAGTGAGTTCCAGGAAAGGCACTAAGCTACACAGAGAAACCCTGTCTCGAAAAAACCAAAAAAAAAAAAAAGAAAGAAAGGACTTCTCCTTGGTCTGTTCCTGGGAGGTAACCTCTTAGCCCTTGGGATGTCTTGCCTGATAAAGAGTCTTAATCAGGGGGGGGGGGGGGGGGGGCTATGTCTAGCAGCTCATGTTGTGTAGTTTATGATGGGGGCCCTGGGCTGTGCTATATATATATCAGGTTTATCACTGACCCAGGAACTAAAGACTGGATAACTGATCCCAGATAGAAACCAGGGATGCTGAGGCTTGGCTTAGCAGCCCTGGCCACATTAATTTAAGTTTTCGGAGTCAGCCATCATCCACACTGGGGAATGAAGTGCAGTTGCCTACGCCCTGGGCATCTCTCCCCCATGCTGATTTTAGTATGCATCCTTCATTGTCATAAACTGTCACTCTGACTACAGTGGCTTTTCTAGCTCTGCGAATTCTTACAGCTACCCACCATGCTGGAAGACGTCTCTGACCTACCTTCTCACCCTCTCCTCTCTCTTCTCCCTTTCTCCCCTGGAGTAAGTGAAACTGTTCTGCTTGTTTCTGGTCAAAAGGTTCTGACCATTCGGGGGTCATCCGTGATCCCACACTCTCCTCTAAGTGGCCCACGTAAATTTCTTTGGTCGGCAGACACGGTGCTGGTAATGATTTGCTCCAGCATAATCTGTACTTTTGCAAAACTCTGCTATGTGAACATGTTTGTGTGAATGCAGCATCCCTATGTTTGACTTTATGCAAATAAGGGGAAGGCTTCTTAACCCACGCTCGCACCGCTAGTGGCCATATAGATTCTACTGCGTGGACGTTTTTATAACTTTCTCCAGCAGTTCTCTGTTCTTGGCTACTTAGATTGTTTGACTTTGTTCTTATAAACCAAACCCCAACACTGATTCCTGCTCAGGAGTCATTAGGTACTTCTGTCATTATTATCTTGAGACAAATTTTTCTACACACGAATTTCTAAATTAAAGAGAAATTTGGTCCCCAGTTGTTCATGCAACTGGGGAGGTGATGAAGACTTGAGGAGGTGGGGTCTAGCTGGAGGAAGTGGGTGACTGGAGGGTAGGCCTCATGGGTTCTAGTCCTGTTCAGGCTTTAGCTTCTCTGCTTCCTCACTGCTGACTGAACGGAACCAGCCTCCTCATCTACAAGCTATTCTAGCCACTGTGCCTTTGCTTCTGTAAATGGACTGTTTGCTCTCATAGTGTGAGCCCGAATAATGCCTCCTCCTTTCAGGTGGGTATCTCAGGTATGACGTCACAGCTATAGGAACGTAACTAACACAGAAGGTAAAGGATGACAACCCTAGAAGTATCAACAGCGTCCCGCAATTTGGAGAGAAGCAGGTGAGGAGAAGAGCCGGAAGGTGGGAAGACTAGCACCTAGGTCTGACACTGTTTAGTTGAGAGGGTGCTTGCTATTATCATGGCCTTTCACACAAGACCAGACAGAAGAGGAACCTACAGAAAAGCAACCAACCAGCTTTGGGGGAATGTGGCCTGCGTGGCGGGCAGAGACACCCCGCTGTCTACTTCCTCACCCCACACCAGCAAGCGAATGGAGGGTGGAGTCCCCCAAGTAAGGCAGGGAAGGGAACACCCAGGGCCAAGCCTACCAGAGAAGGGGTCTAACGAAGCTGCAGAAGCAGAGCCCAGGGGCCTCTTCACCTCTTCCTCTTTGCTGCCTGCACCTCCTGTCCCCGATGTAAAAATGAACAAAATACAGTGTACCGGCAAGCACAGTCATTTCCCTTCTGCTTTCATAGGTTGATAGATAATTCCAGAAATTGACAATTCTGGAAACAGATTTAAAATTTTCATTCTATTATTATTATTATTATTATTAATATTATTATTATTATTATTATTATTATTATTATTATTATTATTGGTTTTTGAGACAGGGTTTCTCTGTGTAGCCTTGGCTGTCCTGGAACTCACTCTGTAGACAGGCTGGCCTCAAACTCACAGAGATCCACCTGCCTCTGCCTCCCAAGTGCTGGGATTACAGGCATGCACCACCACTGCCTGGCCAGATTTAAATTTTCTAAAAGGATAAAAGTCATTTAAAACAAAGATTAAAACAACATACATACATAAATATATAGCACAGCAAAGCAAACAGCACTTGTATCAAATTATAAAAAGCATAGGACACGTCAGAGATTACAAGATGACCAAATTATGACAAGTCATACTTGAAATTTTCACCAATGAACTTGGAATTCAAAACCCCAAAAGAATCAAATTCAGATTTGATAAAGTGAAAAAATTCAGATTGCTCAAAAAAGTAAAGGCCTGGGCTGGTGGGGCTAGAGAGACGGGACAGGCGTAAACAGCACTTCTGTTTACTGTTGCAGAGGATCTGAGTCCAGTTTCCGGCAGCCACAGCAGGGGTGGAGCTGCAGCTCCAGCAGTAAGAGATTTGTTCTCACCTCCGATAGCACCCGCACACACATGCACATATGCACACACAGACACATACATATAAACATAATAAAAAAAAAATAAAATCCTTAAAACCAACCACAATAACAATAAAACCCATGGTTGGGGACTAGAGAGAAGGTTCAGTGATTGAGAGCACTCTGGTCTTGTAGAGGACCTGGGTTTGATTCCCAGAGGTCCACACGATGGGTGACAATCATCTGTAACTCCAGTTCCAAAGAACGTGGCACACCCTTTTGGTCTTCATTGGTGCCAGACACACACATGGAAGATAAACATACATGTAGGCAGAACACCCATACCCATTTGAAAACAAAACAAAAGAGTAGTTGGAAGAGCAATAATTTCAAAAGCAACAATCGAACAAACAATAGCTCTTGGGCTGACCAGATGAAGGCACTCAGTGCCAAGCCTGACAATGAGTTCAATCCCTCAGACTGGACCCACACAGCACAAGGAAAGGACCGATTCCCACAAGTTGTTCTCGGCACATTTACTCCCCACCCCACACCTAAAATAAATACAAAATATAACTTTTTTTTTTGTTTGTTTGTTTTTTTGAGACAGGGTTTCTCCGTGTAGTTTTGGTGCCTATCCTGGATCTCACTCTGTAGACCAGGCTGGCCTCGAACTCACAGAGATCCTCCTGGCTCTGCCTCCCAACTGCTGGGATTAAAGGCGTTTGCTGCCGCCGCGGCCGTGGCCGCCGCCACTGCCGGCTATAATATTTTTTTAAAGCAAAAACTTAACTTTGGGTTGAAAACAAAAGAATATGCCAAAGTTTTTTTGATAAGACTGAGATTGAAAGTCTGAACAAGGACACAGCAGATAAAAGGTAACACAGAGCAAGGTTCCCAATGTAAATATCAGATGAATTTGGATCCAAGAATAAAGAAGGCAACCAAGACGCACAGGGACACTGAGTCAGGACAAAGAGGGTGGAACTCCAGTGAAGCGGAAAGCACCACAGCAAGGGCAGTGTCCAGCAGACTCTAAGGACCAACCCAGCCAGTAGTCACCAAGGAAGTTAAAAAGAAACGTTCAGAGGCGCTAAAGGTTTGCCTGGCTTACTTAGTTACTTTGTAGCAGGTCTTGTATATCCAGGCTGTCTTCAAAATTGCTGTGTAGCCAAGGGTGACCTTTGAACTCTTGATCCCCCAGCCTCCACCCCTCCAGCATTGAGATGACAGGTGTACACTACCACACCCAGTTTATGTGGTCCTGAGGATGGGACCCAGGGCTTCCTGTGTGCTAAGTAAGCTCTCAGTGGACTGAGATATATTACCATTGTGGGTTGAGCCATTCTGAAAGAAAGTGGATTTTTGTTGTTGTTGTTTTGTTTTGTTTCTTTTGAGACAGGGTTTCTCTGTGTAGTTTTGGTGCCTTTCCTGGATCTCGCTCTGTAGACCAGGCTGGCCTCGAACTCACAGAGATCCGCCTGGCTCTGCCTCTGGAGTACTGAGATTAAAGGAATGCGCCACCAACACCTGGCGAATGTAGATATTTTTTAAGGTCATCTTTGTAGTTTAGTGTCAAGTGCTATAATATACAACAGAGAACAACATCTTTAACAGTCCTGTGGAATTTTTATAGTAATGAAGGATATTAACAGTCTGCAAAGAAAATCTTAACAAGATCCCCAAAAGAAATGGTATAATTCTCTTTCTAAGCACTATTCAAGGAAGAAAGAAGTAACAAAATGAAAGAAGAAGGGAGCTGGAAAGATGGCTCCAGGTTAAGAGCACTGACTGCCCTTCCAGAGGTCCTGAGTTCAATTCCCAGCAACCACATGGTGGCTCACAACCATCTATAATGAGATCTAGTGCCCTCTTCTGGAGCACAGGTATACATGCAGGCAGAACACTGTATACATAATAAATACATAAATAAATATCTGAAAAAAAGATAAATCTTGATTTGAATAATCAGAAAGAAGAGAGACAGTTCAAAAACATATCACTAGGAATATGAAATGTAAGTACTATTACAGAGTAAACGGGAAGATGATATTTTGCAAAACTTGCACAACTAAATTGATATCTTTTGGGAAAAACACAAATAATTACAAGAATAAACACAAGTTTTGATTTGTTTTTTATCTTTTTTTTTTTTAATGTGTGTATGAGTGTTTTGCCCGCACACATATCTGTGCACCACATGCATGCAGTGCCCATGATGGCCAGAAGAGGGCATCGAGTTCCCTGGAACTGGAGTTACAGACTTTTGAGCCACCATGTGGGTGCTGGGAATTGAATCTGGGTCCTCTGTAAGAACAGTCAGTGCTCTTAACCACTGAAACATTTTCTTTGAAGAGTAAGGAGGTGGCATTTATTGAGAAGCAAAGAAATTGCTCACTGTAGCCACAAGGGGCCTTGAAAATGAGTTGCCCTTAAATTTTACTTTTATACTACAACTAGGACTACTATTGGTCTATTTTTATAAATACTACCATTACTAATCATTTCTGGGGGTGGAACCTGAGGCCTTGCATGTGCTAGGTAAGTGCTCCATCACTGAGCTGCATTCCCAGCCCTGGACATCTTAAAGAGTTAGGAACAAAACTGGGCACATTGCCCAGCTCGCCACCTAAAATCCAACAGCCCTACATGCTTTCTTGGGGGAAGCACTTCCAATGAGTTGGCTTCTGAACCGGCTTCTGGAAACAAGCCATTCAACTTTCTTACCAATGGCACCAGAGCACAGAGAAGCCAAAGATAATTTTTTTTTTTTGAGAAAACCACATAAAAACTAAAATCCACAACATTATAAAAAAAAAAAGTCATTGCTCTGTGGTCACTTAGAAACAATACTGGCTAAACACAGCATCATCAAGGGGACCTAGTATGGTCTAGGAATGTAGGAAGGCAGGAAATACTCCGAATTAGGAAGTGTGTCAATAAGCATCATTCACTGTATATTTTGGCTTTTTGTGTGTGTGGTATGCATGTGTGTTAAGGTGTATGTGGGTGGGTGCATGATCATGTGTGTGCACATGCATGTGAAGATCCAAGGCTGATCCACAGTATCTTTCTCAATTGCCCTCCATGTTATATATTGAGGCAGAGTCTCTCATGAACCCAGAGCCAGCCTGCTCCAGGGCTTCCAGGTCTCTGCTGGGATTACAGGTGGGCCACCACATCTTTCTGGCTTCTGTGTGGATTCCTGGGATCCAAACCCTGGTTCTTAGACTTGCTCAGCAAGTGCTCTACCGGCTGAGCCGTCTCCTTTTAAATCCCTTGCTGTGGATATTGCTCTGTATAAATAAAATGCTGATTGGCCAGTAGCCAGGCAGAAGTATAGGCGGGACAAGGAGAGAAGAGAATTCTGGGAAGTGGAAGGCTGAGGCAGAGAGACGCTGCCAGCCGCCATGATGAGAAGCAGATGTTAAGATACTGGTAAGCCACAAGCCACGTGGCAACTTATAGATTAATAGAAATGGGTTGATTTAAGATATGAGAACAGTTAGCAAGAAGCCTGCTACAGCCATACAGTTTATAAGAAATGTAAGTCTCTGTGTGTTTACTTGGTTGGGTCTGAGCAGCTGCAGGACTGGCGGGTGAGAGAGATTTGTCCTGACCGTGGGCCAGGCAGAACCAGGAAAACTTCAGCTACAGTCCCTATTTTGCCTTAAAAGAAAAAAAAAATCTTAGCCAGGCAGTGGCGCACATCTTTAATCCCAGCACTTGGGAGGCAGAAGCAGGTGAACCTCTGTGAGTTTGAGGCCAGCTTAGTCTACAAATCCAGTTCCAGGGCAGTCAGAGCTGTCTCAAAAGAACTGGGAAAAAGAAAGAAAAAGAAGAAGAAGAGGAGGAGGAGGAGGAGAAAAGAAAATCTTAAAAATTTAGTTAGCAGAGTATTACAAAATATTCTCTCACTATTCCCTTGTACGTCTGTCTAAAACCCTTTTTTATTTCAAAGTATTACTATTTTATTGATTTTATTTCCCTTAATAAGTCTCTCTAGAGTTTTAGTTTATTGATTTTACCAAATGCCCAGATTATGGTTTTAATTAATGTTTTTCCTCTACATTGTTTAACTTAGTAATGTCTGTTTTCATCAGGAGTTATTCTATTTACCTGTTATTTATAGTCATTTGGTCCTTTCTCATATATTCTTTTTTTTTTCTTGTGTTTCTGTGTTCAGTATCCATGCATGCTTTTTGTGTGCTAGAATGTGGGGGGGGGGGATGGAGTTTACATACATGTGGAGGCCACAGGTTGATACTGAGTTTCTTTTCTCAACAGCTCTCCTTTATTTTTTAAGACAGAATCTCACTTGAACTCGGAGCTTTCCAGTTTGGACAGTCTAGGTAGCCAGTTTGCTCCAAGAAACCCGTCTCCTGTACTTTGGGGTTAAGAGCAGGCAGCCATGCCCACCTAACATTTAGGAATTTATGTTAGTGCTGGGGATTTAAATTCCAGGCCTCTTGCTTGCATGGTAAGAACTTACCTACAGAGTCACCCCTTTACCCCATTTTCATATCTTTTTTCATTCTTTCATAATAACAACATTTACGATTATAATTTTACCTCTGGTTGCAGGGCTGTCTACATCTTAATCAGTTTTGAAAGGTCCACGTTCTTTTCATTTTATTTTGATTTGTTTTTCAGGACAGGGTTTCTCTGTGCAGCCCTGGCTGTCCTGAAACCTCCTCTATATACAGGCTGGCCAGGAACTCACAGAGAAATGCCTATGCTGGGATTAAAGGTGTGTACAATGCTGCCCAGCCTCTGTATCACTTTCTACAGAAACAGAAATTGCAGTTCTAGTTTGCTCAAGGGATGGACCATTCTCCTTCTCCCCCTCTTCCTCTTCTTCCTCCTCCTTCTAACTCCCATCCCCCCTAAGGATCTCACTATATACTCAGGCTGGCTTTGAACCTGAGATCCTGGTGCCTCAGCCTCTGGGAGCTAGAATTGCAGGTGGGCACCATTGTGCCTGGCCTTGGAAGACTTTTTTTTTTCAAGACTTGTAAGTATTTTGCTATCTTAAAAGAAAAAAACAAAACAAAAACACCTCGAGGGCCAGCAAGATGGCTTGGAGGGCAAGGTGCTTGCACATAGGCCTGACGACCAGAGTTTGATCCCCAGTCACACAAGGTAGCAGGAGAGAACTGACTCCAAAGAGTTGTCCTCTGACTGCCACACATGCTGCCTTCCTGCACACACACACACACACACACACACACACACACACACACACACACGCACACACACGCACATGCACATGCACACGCACGCCATACACGTGCGTGTGTGTGAAAAATTAATTAAAAGTCAACTTGATATAATTTGTTGTTTGTATCTATCAAGTAGCTGATTCTGTAACTTCTGTCCTGGGAACCACCTGGCTCCCATTTGTCCTCATACATTTCTGTGTTTATATGTGTTGTGTATGTGTGTTTATATGTGTTGTGTATGTGTGTTTATATGTGTTGTATATGTTTGAAGAGCATGTACACTCTTGTGTGTATCTATCATCTTGCATTTGTTAATTCCATTTTTAAAATCTTGACGTTATTGTATTTCATTCTGTCTGGCTGAGAATAGTTGATCTCCTGCTTGGTTTTGGATTTTTCAACGTTTTTAATATTTCCATGGGGATGACGCTTTGTTCTTTATCTCGGCTTTGCCTGAAGTTTGTGAGGCAATCAAGTCAAAGGCCCCTAATGAAACACTCTAAGGCAGAAGGTGTGGGATCCAAATACTTTTAGAATACAAAACATGGACTTTTATCTAAAGAGATTTCTAAAGTTTTTTGAATACTTACTTTTAGTTATTATTACTGTGTATTATGGTATGTGTATGTATAGGTGTGTGTGTCACGTTATGTAGAGGGAGGTCAGGGGACTCTCTCCTTCTACCACATGGCTTCTAGGGATGGGACTCAGATCATCAGTCTTCGGGGCAAGTGCCTTTACCTGCCGGGCCGTCTTGCCTGCTCGAACTAGATTTCTAAGCACTCTAAAAATATGTTGGATGCTACATAACAGAAAATTAAACTCTGCACACACTTTTTCATAGTCCTATCCTTTCTTTTGGTCTAAGTCTGAGAGCGGCAAGAACTCTCAGCTTCAGAGGTTGGTTTCAGTGTGCCAAAGTTAAGATACTAAACATCTGATGCGGCGATAGCATCTGCCAGGGTATTCACTTGTTTGTTTGCTTGAAGGTGCAGCGGGTCAAACCATCTGCGCATGTCAGGCAAGCACTCTGCCGAGGAGCTGCAGACCAAGCCTGCCAGAGGAATGTCATGGAGGAAGGTGCTTACTTCTGGGATGTTCCAAGCTACACTTGGCATCAGAGTGGCTCCTTCTCACTAATCTAGTAGTAATGGAGTCAGCCAGTATGTGAACTGTGTACACATGCTCCTGGATCCAAGATCTTCAAGACAAGGAAGAGTATAAGATGCATGTCTTCAGGTTTCTGTGTATGTGTGCGCAGGTCTATGGGTCCCCATGCATGTGTTTATGTAGTGTTGTTCCTTGGGTGCTGGTGTTTGTTTGCTTGTTTGTTTGGAGACAGGCTCTCTCACTGTCCTGGAGCTCACTAAGAAAGCTAGATTAGTGAACCCAGGTATCCACCTGTCAACTACCTCCCCAAAGCTAGAATTTTTTTTTTCTTTTTCTTCTTAGGTTTTTATATAATTTATGTATACGAGTGTTGCATGCATGTAGGTCTATGAATTACTTGTGTCCCTGGCACCCATGGAAGTCCAAATCAGAGAGTTTCTGATTCCCTGAGACTGGAGTTACAGATGGTTGTGAGCCACCATATGGATGCTGGGGACAGAACCCAGGTCCTCTGCAAGAGTTACCAGTGGTCTTAACTGCTGAGCCATCTCTCCAGCTCATGCGCAGTGTTTGATGTGAGTTCTGGGAGTCGAACTCAGGTTGTGGAATCGTTTTACTGACTGAGTGATCTCCCTAGCCCCCATGTAACTGTCTTTAATTACAAAAAAAAAAAAAAGAAAGAAAGAAAGAAAGAACGAAAAGACACAAAATAAACCAAAATAAATAAACAAGATGAATCATCTTTGCCAACATCCATTTTGATTATTTGATTGTCAGCAGTCTGGTCTCCAGTGTGGACCAGGTGTCTTCACATACTCGAGAGCAAGGAAAATGTTTCTCAGTCTGCGGAAAGCTCAGTGCCTGCCATGGAAAGAGGAGGAGCAGGCCAGGAGTGCTCCTGCAGCAGAAACAGGTAGCGATTATGGTAGAAATGTTTAAAAACAGAACTGGACTTTCTTGGACAATATCTATGACTAAGATATTTTATTCATTTGTGTTTGTGTGTTCCTGTGTGTATGTATGTGGGCTCACACACCATGACACACGTGTGGAGGGCAGGAACACCTTATGGGAGTGGCTCTTTCCTTCCACCACACGGGCTCCCCGGACTGAACTCAGGCTGCAAGCTTCGCAGCAAGTCCTTCTACCCACTGTGGCATTTCACCTCCCCAGTGTCTGATTTCTTTTTCTTTAGCTCTGCCAGTGCTATGCTTTTTCACTGATAGACATCTGTGAGTGTTACTATGCTGGGGGGAGGGGATGCTCTAAAATGAAGTAATTCGCCGTCTAGAGTGCTTTGTGTGTGTGTCCTCTTCCCTCCTCAGCTAACGCTGCGGTCGGTCCTGTCCCTTTTACTTGGTATTCTGGTTGTTTTAGACATCCTTTGTCTCGTCTCTGAGCACCTCTGGTTCACTGTGCATTATTAGGCAGGCCTGGAAGTGCGACAGAGCTAGCCAGGGAAGGATCCAGTCTGCCCGGCTCTGTCTGTGCTCTTCGGCTGGGTGGCCTCGCGCTTTGTCCTGCCTGGGGTCGACAGCCTCTGCCTGTCCTTTCCAGCATGAATCACGCAGTCTTGTGCTGTCAGTGTTCTATTTTTTATAATCTGTCCATTTGCGCCTTACTCTCAGACACACATCTTGAGTTCAGGGCGACCGCAATCCTGACTGAGAAAAACGCCATTTCAACTCAGCAAACCCTGCTGAGAAGCTCTGGGTTCAGGGTGCTTTTCAACAGAGTTCACGATGATTCCCTGGCCTCTTCTCATCCAAGTATCCTTCTTGACTAACTTATTTAGTCAATGCCAGAAGGGGTTAGGGTAATTTTGAGTTTGAACTAAGAATTAAATGCATCCATGCATGTCCTATAGGCTTTATTCACCATTTCCCTGCCTCTGTCCCACTCCAGAGGAAGGCTGTGCTGTTTGGGTTCTGTTACCCAATTACCATTTATCAACACATACATTTAAGCAATAAAAAAAGAGAAAGCTGAAGGAAAAAAGGAACAGCAGGGCTGGACCTGAAAGAAGGGCTAGGGACAACCGCCGTGCAGGCTGGGAAACGTTGAGCCGAAGGAATGGATGCCAATGCCCCTGTGGTCGGAGTTTCTGAAACAACAGCAGCTTAGGATGTGTTCCCTGGCCGGTAGCCAGGCACTGGTGGCACAAAGCTTCGTAGATTAGTTTTGATCACTGCCTGGCATTTCCCATTTTCAGCTTCCAGAGAGGCCACCCTGTAATTTGTATATCTTCTCTTTGAAGACTTACTTTTGACATTCATATTAAATATTGTGCCATGTGATAACTTATTTAGCCGCCTCCTAATGTGTGTGGCAATTAGTTCTATTTAATTGGGTTCTTTGTTCATCTTTCCATTTCTGTCACGACTTCCCCTTTCTTAAGTTCTTTCTTCTAAGTTAATTTTAATTATGTGAGTAATACCTGAAGGCTCAACTTCTTATCAAACCCAAGTCAATCTGGGTTGTCTTTCTCCCTCCACAGACGTTCAGAGGTAACCACTCGTGTGTGTGTGTGTGTGTGTGTGTGTGTGTGTGTGTGTGTGCATTAAGTGTGGGTGCATTTACACACCTTACATGTGTCAAGTGCAGAGGCCAGAAGTTGATTCCCCTGCTTGGCTTTTTATTGCTGTGATAAAGATCATGACCAAAAGCAACTTGAAAGGGACAAGGCATGTTCGGCTTACATGCCCCTATCGCAGTACGTTATTGGAGGAACACCAAACTCCAGCAGGAACCTGAAGGCAGGAACTGAAGCAGAGACTATGGAAGAACCTTCTTACTGGCTTGGCCCTCACAGCTTGCTCAGGCTGCTTCCTCACGCCACTCAGGACTACCTATCCAGGGGCCTTTTCACATCAACCATTAATCAAGAAACTGTCCCACTGAGTTAGTTGCCCACAGGCCAGTCTGATAGAGATGTTTTCTCATGTTCTCAATTGAGGTTCCCTTTTCCCAGATAGCTCTAGCTGTGTCAAATACATAAAAACAAACAAACGAACAAATAAACAAAACCGAACCAGGATATTAACATCAGACATCTTCTTTCCTCAATTGGGTACCACTTTATTCTTTGATACAGAGGGCATCAGATTCCCTTTAACTGGAGTTACTAAAGGTTGTAAGCCAACATGCGGGTGTTGGGAATGGAACCCAGGAACTTGGAGAGCAGCCAGGGCTCTAAACTACTGAGCCATTTCTTCAGAGCCCATCTATCATCCATTTTAAAAATACAATATTAAAAAAATTGTTACATGGTACAACTTGATTTTTCTCCTCTCCCTCTAGAAATATGTCTTAGACCTGGCTATGTGTCTATTTTAAATCTGGTATAAAGTTTCTTAGAATAGATAGATCACAGATTTTATTGTGGTTTGATTGCTTTTACATAGCCAGGTGAGGTGACCAATATGTGAATTGCTCTGGTCAGTGGCTGCTGTCAATGGTATTGCAGGGTATCTCCTCTCACCTACCTCCCTGTACACATAGTCAGAGTTCCTTCACGGAAGACACTGAGCAGAGGACCAGCCCCTGTATTGTTATCTCGGATGACTAGAGCATCACTGTCCTCCAGAGCAGCCACATGTTGTTCCAGTCCCAGCACCCACGCGTTACAACCTTCAAAAACCCAAATGTGGCTGCTGTGAGTATGGAACTCTAATTTTAGCTTGACTTAATTTTTAAAATTTCAAGTGCTGCAGGTGTGTGTGTGTGTGTGTGTGTGTGTGTGTGTGTGTGTGTGTGTGTGTAAGGTGCTTAGACATTGCTTGTAGGGGCAAAAATTAGTCCAGGCACTATGATCATCCCTACAGAGGAAAGTGAACAATGTTTAAAAGGTCAACAGATAGTTTCCCATGGAATAAAAGAATGTATCAGAGATAAATTCATTCAGGACATGAAAACCAGCGCATTTTAACTGAATCATGTCATGAAGATACTGCTAATGGCTGTTAGTGTTAGTTCTCCACAACCTGACAGAATCTAGAATCACAGGGGATGGGCCACTGGTCACGTGGTCACCTTTACTACAGATGTGGGAAGGCTCATCTTAACTGTGGGTGGGACCGTTCCCCAGGCTAGGGCTCCTTTGCTGCAATGGAGACCATGTATTCATTGCTGATCATTGGAATGGCCCTCATCACTCTCTTCCGACTGAGGACATAACGTAACCAGCTGCTTCAAGCTCCCACGGCTGTGAGTTCCCCACTATGATGAACTGTGAGCTGAAAGAAATCCTTTCTCCCTCGAATTGCTGTTTTTCAAGTTTGTTTTGTTTTGTTTTGAAATCATAGCAACAGAAAAGAAACCAAGACACTGCCCTATTAAAGTTGGGTATATTCACTCTTAAATGTCTTCCAAATGTACCAAGAAGCATTGCCAGTTCACAATTGTGGAGTGGATTGTTGTAATCTTTTACATTTGGTGTGGCAGAGTTTTCAGTTAGCTGAGGGAAATTTGTTCCTGCCAGGCCAGATGGTGCTCCAGAAATGCAGACTCATCGGGATCTCCAAACAGGAGGGAGACTGATGTTTCCCTTTATGGCTTCATCCCACCGTATGATGTATACTCAAAATATCTGCGCAGCTTTCAGGAGCAGACTAGAAAGTGTCATGGATACAGTTGCTAAAACTGTTCAGTGTGTACGTACAATGCTATGACTCACCACCAATGTATGGAACCTGTGAAAGGAATACAAGGCAGCAAGCACAGGAATGTTGGGGCTATGCCAACATTTGTTGCTTGAATTGTGCACGGATTTCACCAAGACTCATGGGACTGTCAGTTCCAGTTCAAGATTTTCTTGAGACAAAAAGACATGTTTTGCCAGGTACTTAATAGTCAAAGACAGAACATGACAGTGGTTTCTGGATTTTCGTCAATATTAGAGTGCATGTGAAGAAACCACACATGAAGCTTCAAGGGAAAGAAAAACGGACTTTTGCCCTATCTAGAAAGGGATTGGAACTTATATTAAAACCTAACTTTTCATGATGCAAATCAGTTAGTATGCTTTTGTGCACTTTCAAACACAAATCCAGGGCTGGAGAGATGGCTAGGTGGTTAGGAGCACTGGTGCCCATCCTGAGGACCCAGATTCCCAGCACTCACATGGCAGCTCACAATGGTCTGTAACAGGCCTAGGGAATCCCACAGCCTCTTCTGTCCTCCACAGGCACTGCACACATGTGGCGCACAGATAGACATGAATTCAAAACACCCAGATACATACATATATACACACACATACATACATACATACATACATACATACATACGTACATACACACACATTAATAATTAAATAAATCTCTTTTTAAAACCCATGAAGCTATATGCATAACATTTTCAGTGGTGATGGCCAACAGTATGCAAATTTTCTGCAGAATTAACAAGAAAATTTGAAGAACACATTGGTGGCATTAACAAGCTTTGATAGGAGGCAGAAGCAGGTGGATCTCTGTGAGTTCGAGGCCAGCATGATCGACAGAGTGAGTTCCAGGACAGCTAGGGCTACACAGAGAAACCCTTTCTTGAAAACAACCAGAAAAACAAACAAATAAACAAGCTTTGAGTCACTTTTTGGTGTCTAAAACCTCCTTTGTACCCCATGCTCTCAACACTGAGTTGGTGCCAGATACAGCAGGTTGACATGGTTTGGACAAAAGCAGTTTTAAAATTGCTGAAACAGACAAGCTTTTGCTTCGAGGTCAAACAATTATGACAAAGATGAGCTACAAAGATCCCTACGGAAGAAATGAAGACTAGAGAGCCCACTGGGTAATATATCACTAGTGGGAAGATGTGTCCATGTCTAGACAACATGGGTATGTCTTTCTTTTCAACTGTGAATATAAATGTAGATCATACATCTCCGGTGGAAGTTTAGCATCAGAACTGAACTGAGCTTTTAAGAGTTAAAAAAAAAATCACCCTAGGTTTCAAAGACTTAAAGAGCAACAGAGAAGAACATACCACTGGATAATTTTTATATTGAGCACACGTTGCGACGGTATTTTAGAAGTGCTGGATTCAATAAAAAATCTTATCAATTTCATATGTTTCTATCATTAGAAAACACATAGCTACTAAACACTTAAAAATTACATGTGCTGGGCCAGGGTTGTGACTCAGTGGTACAACATTTATCTGGCAGGCTGAAGGCCCTGGGTTTGATCCCTAGCACTGCAAAAGGAATGAATGAATGAATGAATGAATGAATGAATGAAGAGAGTGGCATAGTTTTTATTGTATTCCACAGTGTAAAGCTAGAGTCCCTTCCCTTGTTATTAATGCTTCCTTTCCTGGGAGAATCGGCTCCTAAGATTACATCTGACAAGAGGACATTGTAAGACACCTCACTTCTGTCCCTACACTGAAGCATCTGTGGGGATCTGAGCATCTGGCGGTGGACCTGAGCTGTTAGATACAGACTCCTGGGACCTGGACTCTGCAGGAAGTAGAGCCAGGACAGGACTATCTGGAGTCTAACTGAGTCTTACTGCCTCCAGTGGGGGTGGCTAGCAGAGACTCAAGCCTCATTTCTGGTTCGGCACTGTGGCTAAGAAGATGTGCCAAGCCCTAAAGCCCAGTGAGATAGGTCAGTCTCCACAGGGAACAGAAGGATGGAGGCTGGAAGGCAGGGTTGTGGGAAAGGGAAAGACGGATTCAGAGGATGAACTCCACGGACAGGGAAGCTACAACCGAGGATGAAGGGACACAGCAGGGGTACCCAAGGCGGCTAGACAGAGACCCAGGCACAGGTTAGCGCTGCATGCCTGCCTGCCCTGATCCTCACTGCCGAGAAAACGTCCTCTTGAGTTTGGGAGTGAGTACCTGGGTTAATTAATGAAAAAGACTCTCAGGAGCCATTGTTGTCATGGCAACCATGAAAGGACCATGGGGATTTGTACAGACAGACAAAAGGAAAGGAGCAACAAGTGCTCCCTCCCCGCTTCCCTCTCTTGCCTGGGTGCATGAGATGGGTGTTCATTCCCTCATCCTACCTCCTCTGTAGCCCAGGCCAAATGCTTGTGAATGGGATGGATTCTGTCCTTACCCAAGAGAGGCTTAGAGGTTCGGATGCTCAGTCTCGACTTTATATTCAGGTTTGAGTAAGGACTCGGGCTTGTGGCCGGCTTTCCTGTAATCCTGCCTTCTGCCCTAGTTCAAAGGTCACTCACCCTCTCTCCTCTACCTAGGTCCAACACCTCGTACAGGATAGAATGTTCTTCTTGCAGAGGTTGGAAGTGATTCAAGGACCTAGTCCTGTGACCACTTCCTGCCCACTGCTGCTCACACCCTGCCTGACAATCACACCGAGGGTGGAAGCTTCTAGACTCCCTCCGGGAGTAACCACACACCTGTAACACAATGCCTTGATCCCGTGGGGCCTTTACTCCCTGCTTAAGATGTTCCCTTGTAACATTCTGTCCTGCCAGCCTTTCCCCTATGTGCCCAGGTGTCTGCTCTCTCAGGAAAGCCAGAGTCACAGATATCAGCTCAGATAGGTCCTCTGTGGTGTTTACCAAGCCTGAAAAATCTCAAACAGACCGAGTCAAGCTCAGTCTACAAATACAGTCTTTTGAAGCTTCTACCTTTTAATCAATAGTATCGAATTGAGTCATTTTCTCCTAAGCTTTCTCTCCCATTAAGTTGTCCAAGAGACTAGCTTATTTGGCTACTGTGTTCTGACTGAATTTAAGGGGGATGAGGATGTTTGTAGAGATCATGTATTCCTGGCACATAGTGGGTTCTCAACAAATAACCACTGAATGAATAGAAAAAAAATGATAATTCTGCCTCTTAAGAGATATAGATACATATTATCAACGGCTGGTATCCAGGTTTACATTTAACACTCAGGCTCTATCTCACTTATTGTACCCTAGGTGGTCACTATAGCTTACTACAGGTGAGACACGACCTTCCCAATACTTGGCTGGAGAAATTCCTTCATAGAAGCAAGTGGAAATATATGAAACCAGGGTCCCCTTCCCTTCCCATTTTGGTGGGTTTTACTTCCTGTCTGTCTTGCGGCATTCTTACTGACCAATTTTAACAGCCAATAACCAGGGCACGTCATGCTGACCAGCAGACCCCTCTCCAGCCAGCCTTTTCTCTAGTTTCCTCCTGGATCTCCAGGGAAGCCTCCTAATGGGTCTCCCTGATTCCTCCCCCCACCCCCCACCCCTCACCCACCCCCGCCTCCCCATGCATCTCCTGCAAGCAGCCACTGCTTTCTATGACATTGGAATTGCACTGGTGAGTAGCAGAATGGCCAGATGAGTCACTGCCAAGCTGTTTGGAGACAAACATGTGTATGACCAGAGGAAAACCACCTTCAGGAAGGGATGGATGTCTGCATGGGGGTGTGGGTGTCAACTGCTGTCTCTGCGTCTCAGGGGCGGAATTTCAAATCTTTGATTTGTACCCCCATTCAACACGTCAGGATTGGGGGTGGCTGCTTCCTTTGTTTTCTCAGAGCACTTGTCAGGGCTGCCAGGACTGACCCCCACCCCCACTGTGAGATACATTACCGGTTCCATTCCTCGGGCAGCGGGGTATCTTGAGATCCAGGACACCTGGCTTCTAGGCCGGGCTCTGCCACGAGTTGCATGACGTTAGGCAAATCACATTACCTCTCTAGGCCTCAGTTTCCACACCTGAGAAATGAAGGGATTGCAGATTAGCCATTCGCCACCGAATACCCATCCCCCGCCCCAAACACAGCCCAAGTGTGTTTCCCTGTGAAATACACGCACCACATATAACTCCTGGTGCAACCTCGGCCTGTATCCCTTTCCTTCAAGAAAGCCTACTGTAACAAAGGGACAGATAATACTTAAAAAATAAGCCATCTTTGGTCTGCGACTCTAGCTCAGTAATAAGGGCGCTTTCCTAGTGTGTGCAAGACCCAAGTTGGTCCTCAACACCAAAAAAGAAAAGAAAAAAAAAAAAAAAAAAAAAAAACACCTCAAACTTAGTATTTTGACTACAATAGAGTTACACTTACTGAGTATTTAAATGTATAGTTTTAGGGTAGAGGAGGGAGGGAGGGAGAGAGAGAGGGAGAGAAAGACAGACAAAGAGAGAACATGGTTGGGGAGGAAGGAGATGCTGCCAGGCATGGAAGCTTTGGAAGTTGCTGGACTGCAGAACCATGACAGCTGGTTTTGAGGGTCCCAGGGCAGGCAGCTGAGGGCCGTGGATAAGAGAGTGGCTGTTGGAATCAGACTACCCAGTTTATGATCTTAGCTGCCAGGTGAGTGATAATTAAGTACTAATGTTAAAGACCAATTTTGTACAAGGCCGGGTCTTCATTTCTTTTCCTGTTGTTGATAAAGTACTTGAACACTGTGACGGAGCCACAGAAGCCTGAGGGCACGGGTTGGGCTGCATCCATAGTTCAGTGGAGAGGTGGCTCAGTATGAGGACACACACCTTTAACACCAGCACTGTAGAGGCAGAGGCAGGTGGATCTCTAAGACCAGCTTGGTCTACGCAATGAGTTCTAGGACATTTAAATCTATTAGTAAGACCTTGTCTCAAACAAAACAAAACAATACAACAACAACAAAATCCACTAACCACCGAAGCCCCTAAATGCAAACCAATGATATCCGCTCATGCGCAGTGAAGAAACACAAGTCTGTACCCAAGCTGCAGGAAGATGATGAGATCGTACGCTGTCTCCGGTACAGCCATTTTCATGGCTTATTTGGGCTCATTCGAGACTCCACTGCAGAACTCAGCTCCTCTGGTTCATAGGTTTCATGAGTCACTGTATGCAATCGCTCCTTTTGTGAACCACGCCAGCAGCTGCAGAACCAGGTGATTTCTAAGGTCCTGCCTAGCATCAGGCTGCTGGGACATTGCCTGATGTCACCCGTACCTGGTTCTCTTTTCTACATTACTATCCAAGCGGAATGCCACCTAGCTACATCCACTAATCGAGCTGTCAGAATTTAAATCTTTTAGCTGCTACCTTCTTAAAGAAAGGGTATCACTTTAAAAAAGGAAGGTGCTGGAGGGATGACTCAGCAGCTGAGAGTGCTGATAGCTCTTCCGGGGTGCCTCGGTTTAATTCCCAGCACCCACAAGTAGGCTCACACAGCCATCTCTAACTCCATCTCTAGAGGTTCCAATCCCCTCTTCATGGCGCGCAGACACACACACACGGTGTACAGGCAAAACTCTCACTCACATCACACCTTTAAAATTTAAAACAAACAACAGTGCTCACGTGGGATCGATGGCTGTAACTGTGGCACTGAAGAGGCAGGAGGATCGTGTTCTAGGCCAAGTGCTAACTTATCTCAAAAAGACCACCAGCAAAACTAGACAACACACAAATTCAGGGGCTGGTGTAACAGGTACTTCCATGAACGACTAAAAGATTGAATGAAGCCAGTCCTGTCTGCTGATTCCCTTTAAGCATGAAAACTCTGGTCTTTCTTGTCTCACGTGATAAATGCTCACACAAACACTGAAAACAAAGGGCTGGGATGTAGCTAGTTGGTAGAGTGTTTACCTACCATACATGAAGTCCTGGGTTCAATCCCTAGCCCCGAATAAACTAAGTGTAGCAGCCCATGCTAGTAATCCCAGCACTTGGGAGGAGGCAGGAGGATCAGAAGTTCAAGGTCATCCTTGACTACATAGTGAATTCAAGACCAGCTTTGGCTATCCAAGACCCTGCCCTAAGAAATAAAAACACTAAAAAACAAAACAAATCTGAAATTTGAAGTGGAACTATTAAAACTATTTGTCGGTATCCTCTTTATTTTATTGTGGCAGGGGACAGAAGCCAGCAGCTCCTTCTGGCTGTGCAAGGCTGCTCTGCCTGGCTGCACTTTGGGCCAGCATTCCGATTGCAGATCCTCACAGCTCCTTTCCTTTCAAACCTCTGCAGTCTGGCATCTGCTGCCTCCGCCCCGGTAATGTGGCTTCCAGTAACACCATCAAGATCCTGTAGGCTGCCAAATTTGGCAGACAGTTTCTATCCTCGTTTTACTTGCTTTCCTGATGCTAAATCCTAAAACCATTTGAAATGTCTGCTGGGGGAGTTTGAATTTATTATTCTTATATAAGCAAAAAGACAAAGGAGTCGTGAAAACAGGGGAATAATGCTAAAAATAGCCAGTGCTTCAGTTTTTCCAAAGGACCATCTCAAAAGAGACCAAACATGACACACAGCATTTAAGATTACAGAGACTCAGCCAGTCATGGTGGCACACACCTGTCATCCCAGCGCTTTGGAGGTTCAGGCAGGAGGATCACCAGTTTGAGGTCAGCCTGAGCTACAGAAGGGCCGGCATGTAGCTCAGAGTTCTTACCCGACATGAGCAAGCTCCTGTGTTCCATTCATTCCCTGCACTGCATGGGGAGAGAGGGAGGGGAGGAGGGAACGAGGGAGAGGGGGAAGGAGGGAGGGAGGGAGAGCCCAGAAATTCATTTGTTTTAAAATCTTAAAACAAGATTTGCTTTATGTGTCTGAGTGCATATGCTTGCTACGTGTGGCCCTGGAGGCTAAAAGAGGGATTGGATTTCCTAGAGCTGGAGCTATGGGGGGTTGTGAGCCACCTGAAGTGGATGCTGGGAGCCAAGCTCAGATCCTCTGGAAAGGTAGCAAGTGTGCTTAACCACTGACTCATTTCCCCAGACAGAGACTAATTCGTTTAATCATTCACCTGTTCATTCACAGGCATGTAACACACAGGCGCGTGTGCACACACACACACACACACACACACACGCACGCACGCACGCACGCACGCACGCACGCACATACACACCGAATATCTACAATGTGTCAGGCATTATTACAAGATGTTGGGCATGCAAAGGGCAAAGCAAGCTAACAGATTTTTTAGAGCACATCCCACCTAGGAGTAAGACAGCTGATTCTGAATTAAGAACCCTCTTGGCATGTAACATTCATACAGAAAACACACAAGCTATCTGTTTCAGTCTGGTGAATTTTCACAAACAGAAGACACTGATTATTAGTAGTACCTGAATAGAGGCACCATATGAGCAGCCTTCTAGACTCTCCTCTGGGCCCCCTTGCAGACCCTTGTTCCTCTCAACAGCAAGTGCTTAAACTCTGTATAGTTGAAATAATTCAGAAGCTATTCCAAGCGAATCCCTGCCTGTGTTCAATGTTATTGGTGAGATTTGTGGACTGTGGCGCACAGCTGCAGACTATACATTCTTGTTATTGTGGATTCTCTCTGCCTCTCTACTTGGGAACTTTCCACGTAATTACATTCTCCCTTTCAGGAACACTGTCCCCCTTTTCTTTGCTCTTTTTAAAAGAAATATTTGTTTGTTGTTTGTTTGTTTGTTTACTTATTTATTTAGTGTGTGTTGCATGCATGTGGGATGTATATGCCTCTAAGCACACATGGGAAAGCCAGAGGAGGATACCTCTCTCTACCTTATTCCTTGAAGATAATGTCTCCCCATCATATACTTTGGTTGTAGGACATAAAGAAATCAGTCTGGAACTAACTAGGAAACTTGCTCCCTGCTGGCTAGCTTTCTGAATTCCACCAGGGGGAGAAAAGACATTCATGCCCTTGCCCAGCACTGGACCCTGTGTACAATAATACTGACATACTTCCAGGAAGTATGTTTGCAGTGACGGAATAGTGGCATGAAGGTAACGGGGTAACCAACCACTTTCTGACTGGCTTGGAGGTCTGCTCCATGGGAAGGAATTCATGATTGGTCCTGTAAAAATGATCAAAAGCTCATGGCTGGGGAGGTCATAGGCCATAGGAGAGAAGAAGTCTATGCTTTAATGGGGCTTAAAGTCTTTTGGCCGTGGGTGATACAGTAACACAGAAACCAAACAGTACACAGATGCACAACCAGAATGACCTTTTATTTTTGCTATTCTGGGATGGAATATAGGACCTCTGTGTGCTAAACAGGTGTTCAACTAAAACTCCAAGTCTTTTATTTTACTTTATTTTATTTTAACTGAGACAGGGTTTCTCCGAGTAACAGTTTTAGCTGTCCTGGAACTCACTTTGTAGACCAGGCTGGCCTCGAACTCACAAAGATTCACCTGCCTCTGCTTCCCAAGTGCTGGGATTAAAGGCATGTGCCACCAACATCCAGTTCCAGGTCTTTAATACAGAAAAAAAAAAAAAAAAAAAAAAACAACAACAACAACAAAAAAACAAACCATATTTTTTTCTTAAAAGAAGCAGCTGTGTGGAGGGGGAAGGGCAGAGCTAGGAAGACGGTTCAGTGGGTGAAGTGCTCGCTAGGCAGGCATGAGGACCAGATTTCCAGAACCCATGTAAAAGACAGGTGTGGTGGTGTGCACCTGTAACCCAGTGCCGGTTGGGCAGAGACAGGCTGATCCCTAGTGTTTGCTGGTTAGCCAGTCTAGCTGAATTGGTGAACTCCAGAATTAGTGAGAGAGCCTGTCTCAAAAAACAATTTGGAGAGCAACAGAGGAAGACACCTAGTATCAGCCTGCGGCCTCCATGCACATAAACACACACACACACACACACACACACACACACACACACACACGTACAAACACACACAATTTCAAAAAAATTCATGAGGAAGTTGGTACTGTAAAGAAAATTAACCTGGTTATGGTGATAAGACACAGGTGTGTGGGGGGAGGGGGGGATAAGTTTAGATTGAGGACCTCTTCAAAGGGATGCTGCTGGAACCTACTTCTAAAATGCCTGAAGGAACAAAACCACAACGCCATCCAGACACGGGAAAGAAGAGATGGCGAGGACTTTAAGGCCAGAACAAGCGTGGTGCATTCAAAAGTCAGCTAGGACTGAGTGTAGTCCAGCGGTAGAACATTGGTCTAGCGTGCACAAAGCACTCAATTCAGTCCCCAGCACGGACAATAAAGACTAGCCAGGGAGCCACTGTGGTTGGAACCCCCACGGAGGAACGCAGCAAGTTAGTGACTCCGGCCGGGGTCAAGTCTTTCCAGGACTTGTCGCCACACTGAGGAGTCTGGATTTCATTTTCAATGTGAAGTCAACGGAAGATTTTTAAGTAGACTGCTCACATGGTTTGACTTATGATTTTAAACGACTGTGGGGCTGCTGGGAGGTGAACATCGAGGAGGTGAATGAGCAGAGGCAGACGCAGAGGCAGACAGAAGGAGACGCAAACAGGGCACATGAAATCAACATTAACTCAGAAGAAGATGGCGGCAGTATAAATAGAGATCGGGGAATGCCTAGGAGACAGGCTTGGTTTTTGAGACAACGACTCTGCGTAGCCTAGGCTACACACTCTCAACCCTCCTGCTATATATAGCCTCTCTAGTATTGCGACTGTAAGTTGTGTTTTACTGCTTTAGAAATTTCTGGAACATTTAGGATGTAGAAGCTATCTGGAAGAAGTAGGTGATGGGGGTTGGTGCAGTCCTAGAGGGTAGCTCGTCCCTCCCTTCTTCCTCTCTCCATCTCTCTCTCTGCTTCTGGTCCACTGTGAGGTAAACATTACTGTGCAACATACTCCTGTTACCATGATGTTCTCCCCATGCACAGGGGGGTAAAAGCCTTGGCCAGAACCCCCTACAACCATGAGGCAAACTAAACTTGCCCCCCTACGTGTTGTTCTTCTGAGTCACTGTTGAATCACAGTGACACAAACATACACAGCAGCATGTGAGGCAGTGAGGAGTCCAGAACTTGCAGCCACCTGAGCTGAATACTCGGGCAGATGGTAATGGAATTTCCTGAGTTAGGAAGGACAATGGTGCCGCAGGCCGCAGGAATATAGCATAAGAACTCAGCTGGTTATGGCAAAGTCACTACCTGGAGGGATCAGGGAATTCCTCCAGAGGAAGCCAAATTCCAGGGAGCTTTTTGGTGTTACTTGGCTTGTTATATATCAGCTGTCTTCTTTTATGAAAATCATGTGTGCCTTCATAGTTTTCCCAATTGACTTTTCCCTAAGAAGGGCTAACAGTGTGGACTGATCACTCTCTGGACATACACATTCCAGGTATTTGGAGAACAGCCTCGGGAAAGGCTTTCTCTGGAATCAGATATCTCCCTTACCCACTTTCAAGGACTAGCAGTAATAACAATCCACATGAAGGTCTCCTGATTTAAGGCAAATTCCACAAGGAGACACCGCCTAGGTCAGGTGGCTGTTAAGTAATAGCTTTACACAATTTAGCTCAGACCCTCCTTTCTTACAGCCTTACTAACTTTATAGACCTTTAACTCCTTACCTAACCACTTCTAGGAATATTTAGAAAACTTTCTGTGCTGACAGCTATGCTCAGCCAGAACCCCAGTCCAAGCCTCCCTGTAACTATCATCATTGGCAGCATCCGGCCAGGTCCGTCCCCAGATGGAGGAAAGTACTTTATCAGAGATACCTCTGTACTCTCTAAGAACAGACTTAAGCATCCAGGCTACCTGTTTGAGAAGGCCTGGCGGATGTGCCAATTAAGCTTTACTTCCTCCTTTCCCAAACCTTACCTCTAGTTCCAGATCTCCCTTTAACTATCACAGAGGCATCTACCTGTACACAGGTCGCCTAGTGACCAAGCACACTTTCCCCCATCCTGCAGAAAAACGGCAGATAGCTTGGACAGATAGGAGCCACAGGAAAAAAGAAGACAGTTTTATTTTCTCCCATTGACCTAGCAACTTATAGATTCTTAACATTTTCTACCAATCACGTTTAAGATTATAGTTGAGCACATAAGAGCCCTCTTCTTAGATATTACCTGAATTTAGCCTTTAGTTAATTCATTTCCCCATTGGTCACTTCCTTTGGGGTTGCAAATGATAATTAACGGTTATTGCCTCCCTGTGTGATTCTTATCACTCCTCCGTTTGACCCTGGAAGCCTGGCTTTGCACTGCTAAGGGAATACTGCTTGTAAGTGTTTATATACCAGGACTCCCAGGGCACGGGGAGGACGGAGAAGAGAAAAGAGAATGGAAGAACTAGATGGGTAAGAACTTGAGAGGAACAAACTGAGATGGGGAAGAACTAGATTGAAGGGCTAGAAGAGAGTACTAGAAGAACGAGATGGAAGATGAGGAAGAGCCAGATGGGGAAGAACAAGATGAGGAGGAACGAGATGAGGAGAGAGAAGGAGATGGGAGAGGAGATGATATGGGAAAGAACAAGATGGATGAGAACCTAAAAGGGGCAGAACTAGATGAAGGAATTAAGATAGAACCTAGAGGGGACCACAGATAAGTGTAGAGAGAAATCAGGCAAGAAATGAGCTAAATATGAGAGCAGAATATAAGCTTGTAACTGACACAGAATAATAAAGTATATGGACTAAGGAGTTTTGTGTACATAGATTCATTTCTTTTCATCAAAGATTAATTATCAGCTGGTTGTAGATTCTTTCTGGACCCTGAGAGGGGACTATCGAGGGGCTGGACCCCCATAGTCCCCGAAACAATGGGAATAAACGCATAGAGAAAGGAAAGGTTTGTTGAGGGGATGTCAAGAATTCTAGGCCTGCAAAATCTGGGATGCCTATTAGACAGGCAGGTGGAGATGATGAACAGGAGCCTAGACGTGTCCCGAGTTTATGGCTGATATGAACAGACAGAAACCTTTTACACATCCAAACAAAGGATTTAAGTGCTAAGAAATTGAGGTCTGAGTGCGGACCCCAGGATGTTCTGATATTTATGATAAGTGTGAGAAGAGTGGAACAGAGGACTAGGAAGAAATAGGAGGCAAATCCAGAGTGGAGGGGCCTGAGAAGACTGTGACTAACGGGGTCAAAAGCCCCTGAGTGGCATCTAAGACTTAGCTATAGACAAACACATGCAAGGCACTTGGCCACCTTTGCTAGAAGGGATTTCACAGGACTGTGTAAATGTGATTGGTGTGGGTGACAGCTGTGGGCCCCAGGACACACGTACAGTTGTAGGTTTCCATATGACTAAACATCAGTGTTACCAAGCAGCTGTGTAGGAGGGGGAAGGGCAGAGCTAGGAAGACGGTTCAGTGGGTGAAGTGCTCGCTAGGCAGGCATGAGGACCAGATTTCCAGAACCCATGTAAAAGACAGGTGTGGTGGCGTGCACCTGTAAGCCGGTGCCGGTCGGGCAGAGACAGGCGATCCCTAGTGTTTGCCGTTTAGCCCTCCCACATAGCTGACAAATGAATATTTATCACAGATATTAAAAGACAAGCTTCAAATGTGCACTTTCTCAGTTCCACAAGGTCCTCTCGAGAACGGATTGACATAGAAAGGCTGGTCCCTGACTGTTTCTTCCTTATTTTCTCTCATTTCATTCAAAACCCATCAACCTACACTTCTCCAACTACCAGCTCAGCAAACAGACATCTTTTAGGCACGAAAATACATATACCACAGCCATGTGTATGGGAACATCGTTCCACGGGCCCTGGGAGACCTGGAACCATTTAGACAGAGAATTCAGAATTCTAGTCAGCCTGAGTGAGGTCTGCAGATGCCCTTGTATGCTGGCACAGTGTACACTCGGCCTCACGGAGAGGAGTATGGCTGGAGGGGGGCAGCAGGAGGGTCTCAACAGTGTTGAGTGGGCTAAAGAATGGGAGAATCGGAGGTAAGGGGGTGCGGAGAGTAAGTGTAGACGGCTCTCTGGAGGAACGTGTCCTGTGGGCTAGCAGCAGGAGAAGATCCAGAGGATGCTTTAGTTTGAGTTATTGTTATTTGTTTGTTGTGCTTTTTGTTTGTTTGTTTGTTTGTTGAGACTGACTGGCTTTATACTTGTTATATTGAGGAGGATGGACTTGAACTCCTAGCTCTCTTGCCTCCTCCTTTCAAGAGGTGGGACTGCAGGCCTGCACACCACACCTGGATAGGGTTTCTTTTTTCTTTTTTCTTTCTTTCTTTTCTTTTCTTTTTTTCTTTTGTTTGTTTGTTTGAGACAAGGTTTCTCTGTGTAGTCCTGGCTGCCCTGGAACTCAGTCTGAAAACCAGAGTGGCTCTGAACTCAGAAATCTGCCTGCCTCTGCCTCCTGAATGCTGGGATGAAAGGTGTGCATTTTTTTAAAGACAGAACTTCTGGATGCTGATGGAAATCATCCTGTGGAGAGAACAGCTTATGAAAAGAAGAGAAAGGGATGCTATTAGGAGCAAGGTACTTGAGCAAGAAGAAGGAGAAGGAGCAACCCAAGGCAAAAGTGAAGAAACTGGCCTGTAGAAGTCCATGGACAATTCTACTTGAGACGAGGGAGAGCAAATGCTATGGGTCCTGATGTAGGTGGCTAAGGCCGGAGGGAGAAAAACAAAACAAAACAAAACACTACATCATTTCCAAATTGTTTCCGTGTTGGCTAGTTTAATGTCAATTTGACACAGGCTGGAGTCATTTTGGAAGAGGGAACCTCAATTGAGAAAATGCCCCCACCAGATTGGCCTGTGAATAGGCCTGTGGTGCATTTTCTTGATTGATGATTGATATGGGAGGGCCCAGGCCATTTTTGTGGGCGGTGCTAGCCCTGGTCCTGGGTGCTATAATAAAACAGGCTGAGCAAGCCACGGGGCAAGCAAGTAAGCAGCACTCCTCCATGGCCTCTGCTTCAATTCCTGCCTCCAGGTTCTTGTTTTGAGTTCCTGCCCTGACTTCTCTGGATGATGGACTACGAACTATAAGCTGAAATAAACCCACGTTTATTTCCTTCCTCCCCACGTTGCTTTTGGTCATGACATAGACACTTCTCTGGAGGAATGTGACCTATCATGGGTTATCACAGCCATAGAAACCCCAGTTAAGATAGCTTCTAACATCCACAATTAGATGGTAAGTGAGAAGTGGGCAAGAGATCAGTGATGAAATGTATTGGAGACACTTAATAGTTAAGGTTAAACCTTTTTTTTTTTTTTTTTTTTTT
>CABHPP010148742.1:53565-70263 GCA_902168425.1 Peromyscus attwateri
ATCTCGTTTGCCTTATGACCCGCGTGGTTATGATAGAATGTTTTTGTTTTTTTGAGACAGGGTTTCTCTGTGTAGCTTTGCGCCTTTTCTGGAACTCGCTTTGGAGACCAGGCTGGCCTCGAACTCACAGAGATCCGCCTACCTCTGCCTCCCGAGTGCTGGGGTTAAAAGCACGCGTCACCACTGCCTGGCAAGGTTGAGCATTTCATGTGACATATATTTTATCACAATTAAAAATAGCACTTTTGGGCTGGTGAGATGGCTCAGTGGGTCAAGGCACCTGCCACCAAATCTGAGGACCTGAGTTTGATTCCCAGAACCCACAAGGTGGAAGGAAGAAGGGAAACAGCTGTGGAAAGTTGCCCTCTGACCTTCACATGCAAGAGCAGGGGGCACGAGGGGCGCCGTCTCCCTCTCACAGCTGTTAGCTCACTAGCTCCAGAGAAGGGCATGGAGCAGGGGTTGGAATAAGAGAGTGAGTGATAGATTTGTGGTCCAGCATGGTGACAGACACTTGTAATCCAAGGAAGGCTGTGACGGGGGAATCTCGAGCTTGAGGCCAGCCTGGGATACCTACTGAGTTGAGGCCAACTTGAGCTACACGGCAAGACCTTGTTTCAAGAAAACAAAGACATACATATTTGTGATTTAATTAAACGTATTTAGAAGAATTTGATTGATTTGGAGTGAAACTGAGGGCTGGAGAGATGGCTCAGCTGTGAAAGGCTAGGCTCACAACCAAAACTATAGCGTGAAACTGAATGTTTTGAAGCTTCCTGGTTAGTAATTATAGACTCCTTGTTTGTAGATTGTGTTTAAGCGTTTGGCTGTTATCTGTTGAATTATAAGTTGGCTTTGTCAGCTATCTGAAATGCTTCAGAGTCTTCTATTTGTAATTGTAGCTAAAATGCCAATGCCAGGGAGACATTTATTAACCAAATTTGTAAATGGTATTAATATTTAGGAGAACTCACTGTGTCCAATTTACAAGCTAACTCAGCTACACACAAGAACAAATAAAAAGTCCATTGTTAGCTTCAGACATGATACACCGGATTTATAAATGCAGCAATGGAACCTGGGAATGATATCAAAGGTCTAGGAGGGACTGGGGTTTTAGAGCCATGGTCTTAATAAATTGAGCACTGGTTAGAATACATGTAACTGTGAGCGTATTTGTCGAAGGCCTGAGGCTCAGCATCAAGCATGAACAGCCATGTCTGCTGCCTGTAAGACTCCTTCTATGCCAGTCCTATGCTTTCACTTTCTGCATTTTGATGTCTGCTCCTCACAATCCCCTCACATTTCACCAGAATAACAGATGAAATATACTTATGTTCATATGCATTTTACATATAAGTCCATCATTAGCCCCAAACAGGACAGAGAACTGTGAACAGGTCAGAGATTCCCACAAAAGCACAGTGGGAAACATGGTGCTGAACAGTCCTGGCTCTTCTTCCCAAGGAGGCCTCTGGGAAAGCCAAGGGGAGATGTATACCAATATGAGAGCGAGATCTTTCTCCTCGGGCCTCCATTAAGCTAATCAATTACAGGGCTGCCTGTGTCCCAGCTGGGTCAGACACTGTCCTTCTGCCTGCTAAAGCCAGGAGAATTAAGCCTCCCAAGGCTAATTTTTGAACAAAGGAATATATAATTTTTTTTTTGTTTTGGTTTTTCGAGACAGGGTTTCTCTGTGTAGCTTTGCGCCTTTCCTGGAGCTCACTTGGTAGCCCAGGCTGGCCTCGAACTCACAGAGATCTGCCTGGCTCTGCCTCCCGAGTGCTGGGATTAAAGGCGTGCGCCACCAATGCCCGGCAGGAATATATAATTTACTTGGGGAAAGGCTCTGAACTTGAAGATTGGCCAGGATTGGGAAGCAGACTCTGTCTTTTTGCCCCCTCTGTGTGGTGTGTGGTGTGTGTGTGTGTGTGTGTGTGTGTGTGTGTGTGTGTGTGTGTGTTAGTGCCATGACCCATGTATGGAAGTCAGGGGACACCTGCGGGAGTAACTTCTCACCTTTCTCTCCTTCCCCCATGTGGGTTCTAGGGATCTACTTTATATTTTCAGGCTTGGCAGTAAGTGCCCCATTAAAGAGTCATCTCACCAGCCCTCCACATTGTTATTGTTATTTATTATTATTATTATTATTATTATTATTATTATTATTATTATTATTGAGTCAGGGTCTCTCACTGAAACTGGAGCTTACTGATCCAACAAGACTAGCTGGCTAGCAAGCCCCAAGTGTCTTCCTGCTCCTACCTCCCCAGAGCTACAATTAGAGGCTCACGTTGCTGTGTCTAGCCTTTTATATGGGTGCTAGAGAGGCAAACTCGGGTCCTCTTTTCCTAATGAGCCCTCTACCTAGCCCTCCAGCCCTCCTTTTTAAAAGCGATAGGGACTGTGATTGGAGCAATGTCTCGTTCCCGATCTCAGCTTCATGCTTCTATCTAAGGCAGGAGTAGCAACGGGGCTGCAAAAGGCCATCACTGCTCTGGGTGACGCTGGACTGCAAGAAGGATGCAGAGCTCTTCCTCTGGAACACAGGCTACTTGGTCTGGCAACACATTTGCCTCAGTCCTTTATAATCCCGTGAGTTGTCTCCTGCTCCTGAAGGAAGGAACAGGACCCTCATTTGGATTACTACTCCAACTTCTAAGACCATAAAATCCAGAGAAAGGGAAGTTATGGACATGTGAAGCACAGCCTCCACAAAGACTGGTAAAATCTATGCCTCGTGTGATGTGCACGTGTGCGTGCATCATATCTGCAATGAGAATTTCATCAGACTTTTATGTTGGAGTTAGTACGTGTGAGCGCCTGTGTGTGTATATGTGCACTACGTGCGTGCCTGATGCTTGTAGAGACCCCAGCAGAGGGCACCAGATCCCCTGGAACTGGAATTAAAGAAGGTTGTGAGTCACTCTGGGTGTTCAGGACTGAACTCAGGTCCTCTGGAAGAGCAGCAAATGCACCTAACTACTGCACTGTCTCTCCAGTTCCCCTCCTATCCACTTTAAATCACCTCTACATTACTCGTACTATCTAAGGTAATATCGGTGTTGCAAAAAATAGTTGCTATAGTGCATTGTCTAGAAAATGATAAGAACAAATGTGTACATACCCAGGGTCAACAAAATTCTTTTTCAAATATTTTCAGTCTAGATGGTTGAAGTTATGGAAGAGGAATGTGTGTAGCTGGGCCAACTGCACAGGTTTATGGCATCATAAATGAAACAAAACTAAACCAAACTGAGTTAGATGAAGGTAGTGGTTAAAATCTAAAAGCTAAACCAACACACAAGTGCCATTACACAGAGCAGATTGTATTTGTATATTTAGGAATATACATACATAATAATATGTCATTACATATATATGTAATAACCATTATGGAAAAAGAGGCTATGAATTCAAAAGAGCCAGGAGGGGTATGTGGGAGGGTTTAGAGGGAGGAAAGGGAAGGGGGAAATGGTGTGATCATATTATAATCTCAAAAAAAGATAATTTAAAAACATGAAAAAAATATCTAAAAGCTGGGGGCTGGAGCAACAGCTCAGTGGTTACGTGGACTTACTGCTTTTCCAGAATGTTTGATTTCCAGCACCCATATCAGATGGTTCATAACTGTCTGTAACTCCAGCTCCAAAATCCTACATCTCTAATCTCCAGCCTCTGAGGGCACCTGCACCCATGTGTACATACCCACAGGCAGATACACATCTACATATACCTAAAAACAATAAAAACAAATCTTAAAAATATCTACAGGGCTGTGGGGATAACTCAGGGGCTAAGAGCGGTCACTGCTCTTTCAGAGGGCCCAGGTTTGGTTCCGAGCCCACTTCAGACAGCTTACCAATGCCTGTAACTCTCATTCCCGGGAACCTGATGCCCTCTTCTGGCTTCCATAGGTACTTGCATACATGTGGTACACAAATATATACTTAAGGCATACACACACAAACCTAAACATAACACACATTTTAAAATCTTCCTAAAACTTATATTTAGGCTTGGGAAGGTGGCTCAGTGGGCAAAGTGCTTGTTGTGCACATATGGGGCCTGGAATTTGGATCTGCAGCACCCACGTAATGCCAGGTGGGTATGGTAGCCTCCCCGTAGTCCCGGCACCTGCAGGCAGAGAGGGAGCTCTCCCAGAGCCAGCTGGCGAGCTAGACTAGCCAAGTCAGTGAGCTTTGGGATTAAGAGATCTTATCTCAATGTATAAGTGGGTGAGTGAACAAGGAAGACACCCGATGCTAATCTCTGGCTTCTGCAGACATGCCCACACATGCACATGCACCCCCACACACACAAGTGCACCTACATGCATGTGAACACATACACAAAAGTGTGTGTGTGCACGCACACGCGCACGCGTGTGTACATCTGTTTATGCCTATCTTTGTCTTTTCCTCTGTGACTATGTCTTGGCTAGTGAAAGATCCCATTTATTTTTTCCTATTCAATTAGAATGTATTAACAACTCTTTGCTTTTAAATGATGTAGCAAATGTTTGGTGGCCCTGGCAGTTGGTTCAATATTGACCTAGAAAGAGTGGTGAGGTCCCACGAAAGACCACTTTTCATTAGCAGCTAAGGACACACCTCACTCCAAGCCTGAAGGGTTACAGTTTTTAACTAGGCAGGTAGTTAGTTGCAAATAAGTTTCTAGTGTACTTTGGGTTCATCCCTAGAAAGAACTTTTTTACATTTCCGGGCACTTTGTATAGTTATTAAATACATCCCCTAATATGTTGAATAACGTGTCTTTTCTTTCCTGAAGGACAAAGAAGCTGAGTGCTAGGGAAGTGTCCACAGCCGCAGCCACAGCCTCCTGCATTGCGTTCAATTTCCTGGTGTCTTATCCTCAGCACTGAATGTCCTCTTATGCTGGTTTGTCTTCCCAAGCCGCTGACCACAGCATGTCGACACACCGCTTGAAATCAGAGATAACAGTTCCTCTGGTCTCCGACAATGACGAGGACCGGGCCTGTGATTTTTCTGCCATTGTTAATGCTATACAGAAATTGTAACACCTCTTTCTCTTTCAATTATTATCATGAGCATTGTCCCCACTGGAGAGCTAATGTGCGTTAGTGTGAAAAAGCATGAGTCACACCACTCAGTGCTTCACAGAACACACGGAAGAGGCACACGCTACGGGAAGGAGAGCGGTGCTAACCCGTCATCCTCAATGCCTGCTTAAAATCAGACTGCAGACTGTTAATGGGAACCATCCCCAGCGAGTGACGCACTAGGCAGCTTAGCGCTCAGACGTGTCTGTTTTTGAGGAGTCACGCGAGGTCAAGGGCATCCTTACATTCATGTCCTTTGTTGTAGCACCCTTCCACTCTCTGAGATGCTGGCCACGTGGCTTGCTGGGGCCCAACGAGATGGTAGCAAATTTAGCCATCCAGAGACCATGTATGTTGTACATTTATGGCTCATACCCACGAGTGTGCATGTCCATGTGTCTGCATGCAGAGACCAAAACAGGATGCTGGATGTCTTCTTCTAGAGTTCTCTGTGTTGTTGCTTTGAAATGGAATCTTGCTGAGCCAGATTGCCTATTAGGCCACACTGGCTTGTCAGCGAGCTCTGGGGAGCCCCTGTCTCTGCCTCCCAGTGCAGGGGTTACAGACACATGCAGCCATGCCTAGCTTTTCTAACATGGGTGCTGTGATTCAAACTCATGTCCTCGTACTTTCAGAGTAAGTGGTCTTGCCCACACCTGCCCCCACCCCGCAAGGATCTCCCCAAGCCCCACACAGAGATTTGAAAAGTGCTTGCATGTCGGTGCCCCTGTGTCTTTACTGTATGAACACGTTTTGGCCTAAACGGTACAAGGCTAACCCATGGGTTGGAGTTGAATTGCCATAGCTATCTTAGCCAACTCTGCCCCCAAAGAGAACTCAGCCAAAACCAGGTGAGGTACAGGCACGACCCACAGCTCTGGGCAGACTTCGTGACCATGTGACCTTTGGGGTTGCAGAGGGCCTTGTGTTAAGGAAGGCCCCTGTGCTTGCCTCAATGCTCTCTGGCCATCATCTTGAAAGTCTTAATAACTTTTGAATAAAGGAACTTCATTTTCCCTTGGGCATTCGGTACTGTAAAGTATGTAGTTGGTCCCCGTATATCTGAGCTCTGACTCCTGAGTGAGCCTGTCTGAGATGCCAAGGACCTCCCTGCCACTCTACAGACACCAGTAAGCCCATCCTTGTTCCTTAAGTGGGTTGTGTTACTTAGTAGCACTGTAGCAAAATGTAAACCAAACCTTCTTAGACAGCTTTACAGTCTGTCCTCCTTCAGCACAATGTGTGTGTTAGAGAGAAAGAGAGAGAGAAGAGAGAGAGAGAGAGAGAGAGAGAGAGAGAGAGAGAGAGAGAGAGAGAATGCAAGTCCATGTGGTGCACCATGTGCATGTAGTACCGGCAGAGGCCAGAAGAGGGTGTCAGATTCCCCTGGAACTGGAACTGCAGGGAGTTGTGAGCCACCATATGGATGCTGGGAATCAAACCCAAGTTCTCTGGAGGAAGAGCCAATGCTCTTGACCACTATGCCATCCCTCAGTCCTAGAATACATTTCTAATCTGTGTCATGTCTCACAAAACAATAGATTACATGAAAAAACAGCCAATAGCCTCTGGGTTTTACTTCTAGTGACTGATACACCTCAGAATTATCAAAGTTTTTTCCCCCTTCCCCTAGCACTGAGGATTGAATCTTGAGTCTCCCCAGGCTGGGAAAGTGCTCTACTAAGCTGTATGCTCAACTATTGTTTGTATTTTTTATTTTGAGATAGAATCTCACTATGCTACCAGACTTGCCTTGAGCTCACTCTGCATTTTGAGTGATTACTAAACTAGAAACAATACTTTTCTTTTAAGTACAGGAACAAACCCCAAAGCTTTGATCACACCAGGGAAGCTCTGGACCACTCAGCTCCAACCCCAGCTTATTTTGCATGTGGCTGAAGAACACTGGTTAGTCACACAGGTAATTCCACTTTGGAAATGATGTGAGACCTCTGGCTGAGTCACACAGCTACCTGACAAAACTGCTAATGGAAGATGCGGTGCAGACAATCTCTTGTTCAGTGAAATCCAATTTCCAGATCTCCACAGCCGCATTTCTCATTCACACTTTCCCTGCCAGCTGCTCTGGTGAAATCGTCACATCACAGCTGATCTGGAAGCCCTGTTCTCTCATTAAGCTTCTGCGGCAATGGTTGGAACTATTTTTATCATTGCTTTTACACTTCAGTGAACCACATTTTAGTCATTAATCTATTTTTGTTAATCAGAGCCACAACACAACATAGTAGTAACAAAAGGCGAATTGTACACTAATAAACAATGATATGCAAACAATAGAGCTAAGAAAGACTATGTCCTACCAACTGAATTCCAGCTACATCCTGTTAAAGACTGACCCTCTTGAGCCCAGTACCTTTGAACCACTGTTAACAGCAGTATGTGGTCAGTTTTTATTTTCTTGGTCATTTCAAACTTATGAAATGCTTAAGCGGGTGACTTTTTTTTTTTTTTTCCACTGCTTTTGCCACAGAAACCGCAAAACTACCGGACTATTTTATCGATGTGTTGATTTCACTTTAGGAACATGGATGTAAAAGATAAAGGCTGGAACAGAGGAGACGGCTCAGTTGGTAAAGCCCTTGCTACATGAGCAAGAAGACCCCAGTTCAACCCCCAGAACCCAGTTGAGAAGTTGGCATGGTGGCACACACCTGGACTCTCAGCACTGGTGAGGTAGGAGGCAGAGAGGACATGTGCAGAGGTCAGAGGTCAAGTTCCTAGAGTCGTTCTTTTCTTCCACCGTGTGGGTGGACCCTCAGACAAACTCCAGTCCTTACTCTTGGTGGTAGGCACAATCATGTGCCGAGCCATCTGGTCGACCCCCTTTTGACGTCTTCAAGCTGGGTGAGCTGGCCTCTTTCCTGTTTTCTTTCACATCTCCTTCATTCCTCCTCCTGGGCCTCCCTCCCTCCTTTCCTTCCATTCATGTTTTCTCTCGATTCGTACAGATGTGGAGACACATGACCTCCTCTGCCCAGAAAACTGACCTTCCACCTCTGTGCCTACCTTGTCCCCTACATCTGGAACATTTCCTTAACTGTTTCTCTCCCTATCATTCTATGGACTACAACATACCTTTTATCATCCAATTTGAGAGCTATCTCTGCCAAGGTCTTTTCTTCTGCTCACATTTGTGGTTGTTACCTTGGCTGCAATTATCAGCCTAGATTTCATTTCTTTCCATTCCCCACACCAAAGTGTGAAAATGTCTGGAGTGACAGCTGAGTTATTAAGAATCCCAACATAGCAGAACTGAATCTTCTCCACTGCTCCCTGGTCTCTCGTTACTCGGTTCTGCTTATTGACTTATGCCTCAATGAATAGGCAATTCCTTACCTTCTAATGTGATTCTCAGGCAGTAGGGAGACAGAATTAATTCTATGACAGTCACTAGTTGACTTCAGGAGACAAGAAGAACACATTCTGCTTTACCCTCTCCGATTTACTTACTGAGAGTGAGACCCCCAACAATAGGGGCGCCTCTAAGTTCCCTAACTCTAAGACATAGAACATGCTTAGAAAGACATAACAAATACAGCCTTATCACAGCAACAAGACTGCTTCTTTAGCGCTGATGATAATTAAGAAGTCTTTGGGGGTGGGGCTGGGGAGATGGCTCAGCAGTTAGGTCCACTTGGTGCTCTTTCAGAGGACCTGGTTCAATTCCCAGCACCCACATGATGGCTCATGACTGTCTGAAACTCCAGTTCCAGGGGACCTGACACCCTTGTCAGGACTCCAGTGGCATTGTATCCATGTGGTGCACACACATACATGCAGGCAAAACACTGCTACACATAATATGAAAACAGATAAATCATTTAAAAAAAAAGAAGGCTTTAGTGATGGGGCTGTAGTGATGGGGTTGCTGTTCAGTGGCAGAGTTCTTGCCTAGCATGCATGGGCTCTTGGTTCTATCTTCAGTGCTGAGGAACAAAAACAAACCTATCAATCCATCAATTATATTCTCTCTGAAGAGAAAGTAGTGATTTAGCACAGCGGTCTCCAAATTTGTTTGAAAACTCACTTCAGCAATCTACATTTTGAACCTGAACAAATGTGTTTATTTAGAGGTCATCCTTTGGTGCCACTCAGCAACCTTCAGTATATCACAAATCATCATGAAATATAAAGTAAATCAAGGCTCAGAGACCATCGCAGAAGGGGGTGGGGGCTGTATTAAGAGCCATCGGTTGGGGAGGGCTGCGGTGAAATCGTATCTTCATGGCAGAACCACTGCGCTCACAAACTCACACACAGAAGCTATGGCTGTTGGCACATGACCTGCCGAAGAGCAAGCCAGTCAGCTTCCAGCATGGAAGAGAGGTGCTCAGGAGCCCCCACCCCTAATGGAGGAGCTATGGACAGTCGACGCTTCTGAGGGAAGAAAAGTAAGTTTTCTTTAAGAGTGTGGCCCCTGGTTAGGGCAACCATGCTCCAGTAATAGACCCACACCGCTGAGTTGGGCAGCACCAGGTAAATCCAGTGGACTATTAAAAAGAACAAAAGAGGACACAAAATTGGGAGGGTATCGAGATGAGGGGGTGGATCTGGGAGGAGTTAGAGAAGGAGTCAGGGGTGAGGCTGATCAAAATACATCATATGAAATTCTCAAAGAATTAGAATATTAACTAAAGTCAATGAGGATCATACACATGATTATATAACTCTAGAGCAGCTCCATCATCTTCCTCCCTTACCACTGTGGATCTTCTCTGGCAACTGCTGAGTATATTTGCATCTCTTACCCATTGGATATTGTATCCAACATCCATAGTAGTCTGCCTCACTCGCTGGGCAGGTCATTTAACCACCTAAAGCTTCAGCTGCTGCCCCAATCAGATGGGAATTCTAACTGTGTGTCACAGTATTGTGGGGGCTGAAGTCATGTATTCAACAAATAACTAGGATTGGGAATGGGAAAGCAGTCCTATTGTGATCTACCATGAATAACACAGAAAATAACAACAACCAACCAAACAAATAAACAAATTGCTATCAAGGACTATTGAGGGATATTTAACCTGTGGCCCATACCGCTGTATGTGTTCTGGGACAGCTAAAAATGAGGTTCAACACATTCATAGATGACAATGTTATGTCTCAATGTCAAAAAACTCTGGATTAGGGGGGATTTCTCAGAGTGTAAAGTGTAAAGTACTTGTTGAGCAAGCATAAGAACCTGAGTTAGGATCCCCAATGCCCACATAAAAAGTCAGGACCATGGTTGTAACCCCAGTACTAGAAAGTGGAGACAGGAGGACCCCAAGGGCTTGCTTACCCAGAAGTCTAGGTGATCATAAAGATCTGGGTCCAATGAGAGACCATATCTCAAAAAAAAAAAAAAAAACAAGGTGGAGAATGACCGAGGACACCAGCATTGACTTTTGGCCTTCATACCCATGTGCACCCATTCCACCTTGACACAAATTGAACACCCTTGGTTAGAACCAGATAGCCAACTAGGGAAAACACTGAGATTGGTGGCTGGCACTTACAAAGTGCCCAAAAAATGCTTCTGGAAATTATTTCTAGCAGATGAGCCCAGGCAGAAGCCTAATACAGCACAAACACAGACAAAATCAAAGGCCTCCAGGGCATCTTCTGAACTGACGGCAGGAGAGTCGGAGATGGCCTCATCATCTCTGAAGAACCAAGAAGTAACAGCACAACAGAGGAAGAGAAACTCCAGGGCCACACAGCCTGCATGGGACTAGACGACCTTTCGTTACAGGACGCTGGCTCATAGGAATCACTGCAGACATCTATCATACTCATGAAACTGTTCCTTGTTATCAGTGAGGGATTTGCTTCAGCCCTTTGGCCCAGATCCCCAAATCTGCAAATGCTGAAATCCATAAAGTACCACTATCTTCCTATGTACATTGTTATTATTATTATTATTATTATTATTATTATTATTATTATTATTATTATTTCTGTTCTTGATGATCATAGGATCTTACTATGTAGCCCAAGCTGACCTGGAACTCTCAATCCTCCTGTCTTAGTATCCTGAGTCCTGGAATTACAAGTGGACATCCAACTTGGCTTCAAAGATTTGATGAGACCACTAAAGGAGCCCATAGCATACAGAAGGTTTAAGAAGTCGTGAGTCGGGATGGTGAGGTGGCTCAGCAGGTAAAGGCTTCTGTCACCAAGCTTGATGATCTGAGTTCTATCCCCAAGACCCATGTAGTAGAGGAAAAAAACCAACTCTTAAATTAATTTTTAAAAAAAATTGATATACACATTGGTGAACAGACATACATGTAGGCAAAACACGTTGAAGTAAAAATTAGAGAAAAAACAAAACAAAACAAACCATTGGGGTTGGGGATTTAGCTCAGTGGTAGAGTGCTTGCCAAGGTCCTGGGTTTGGTCCTCAGCTCCGGGGGGTGGAGTGGGGGGAAGAACCATTGGATTAAGATATCATAAGGACTAAAAGATACAACTGTCTACAATCATAGAAACAACATAAGATATAAAGAATCTTTCTATGATCATATATTATTTTTACAATTATGTAGAAAGATGTTATCAGATTTCTCTCCATCCAGAGAAAACAAGCACACAAAAAATTCTTTTAGACTTACACAATACAATTCACATACATAAAATTTTGAATCACAGGATTGGGGAGACAGCTGCTCTTCCAGATGAGCGGGGAAGATTCCCAGCAACCATTTACAGCTCACAGCCATCTTGTAACTCTAGTTCCAGGGCATCTAATGCCCTCTTCTGGCCTTCTTGGGCATTACACCCATTTAGTACACACATACAAGCAGGCAAAACACACAAAATAACAAAATATAAACTTTTTTTTAAGTTGAATGCCCCAATTTCCAAAATACATTGTTTTTAAAATGCACATGGAAAATTTACCCAAAATTATTATGTCCTGGGTCAAAAAGAATATCTCAACAAGAATGAAACCATAGGATGTGTTCTCTGACAAGAGTCAACAGTAAAAAATAAGAGAAGAACTATCCCCTTCATGTTTTAGAAGGAATACATTACAGATAATTTTCCTGGTGGCAAGATAAGATATTCTTAAATTAATGATAATAAAAATATTACATAGCAAAGTGTGGGACCCAGCTAAAGTCGTGCTGAGAGGGAGTTACAACTCTACGTTCCTACACCAGAAAGAAGTAAAGTTGGAAGACTCAAAGATCCAAGCACTCACATCTAGAAGTTTTCAAAGAAAAACGTAAATTAAACTCACAGAAGCCAGGCATGGTGGTGTAAATCTTCAATCCCAACACTTGGGAGGCAGAGACAGGCAGATCTCTGTGAGTTCGAGAGCAGCCTGGTCTCTACAATAAGACTCTGTCCCCAAAACAAAAATAAACAAACAAAAAAAGAAAACTTCAAAGAAACTAGAAGGGAATATTAACATGAAGAAATTACTAAATTAGAAAGCAAACATAAAATAAAGAGGATGGACAAAATCAGGAGCAGGTCCTCTTATTTTTATTTTTCACATGTTTTTGTTGGCTGTCATCATGTGTGTTTGATCTGTGAGTTTGGGAGTGAGTGTGTGCATGTCATGGACACACACGGAAGGCTGAGGACAGCTGCCAGGAGCCTGTTTTTCTCCTTCTACCTTGAGGTCTCAGGGATCAAACTCAGGTTGTCAGCCTTGGCAGCATGCGCCTTCACCAATGGAGCCATCATGCCGGGACAAGAATAGGTTCTTTAAACAAAAACAAATTTTGTTTAAGAAAAAAGTATAACGAAACACAATTCTTTGTAATTTAATTTTTTTAAAAGATGTATTTATTTATTATATATACAGCATGTATGCCTGCAGGCCAGAAGAGGGCACCAGATCTCATTACAGATGGTTGGGAGCCACCATGTGGTTGCTGGGAATTGAACTCAGGACCTCTGGAAGAGCAGCCAGTGCTCTTATCCTCTGAGCCATCTCTCCAGCCCCAATTTATTTTTTTAAAAGTTGGTTCTTTGAGCAACTTGAGGACAGAATGGGTAAATGCTTTGTAAAAAAAAAAAAAAACAAAACCAGTGGAAGAAAAATGCAGAACATATAAAAAGGACATCAAAGCCTATAGATACAGAAAAATAGTAAAATATTATGACAACTTTGTGAAAATAAAATTGAGAATCACAAAATGATGGGCAAATGACCAGAAAAAAATTTATCAAAATGGAGAAATCTTGAGTTTCACATCTACTAAAAACAATGAATCCATATTTGTAAATTTCCCGTGAAGCAAACTCTAAATCCTCATATCTTCACCAGCAATTTCTTTAGGATTTATTTATGTAAACTTATGTGCATGCATGAGAGCCTGCATGAGTCTATGTGCAGCACCACGTGCGACCAGCATCCTACAGAGGGCAGAAAAGGGTGTCGGGTCACCAAGAACTGGAGTAGCAAGTGGTTGTGAGATACCATGTGGGTGCTGGGAACCAAAGTCTGCTCCTCTGCAAGAGCAGCAATTTCTCCTAAGCAGTGAGCCATCTCTCTAGCCCCCTTGACTAGGAAAGTCTATTTAATATTCAGGGAAGAAGTCTACTAACCTAATCCAAACTCCTTCAAGAAACTATAAGACAACAAGGAAATTTTCCAAATTCATTTTCTCGATGTGGCACAGGCTTCTTACCCAAATCCAGTAAGATTGTTAGGAAAGAAATTATAGGAATATTCTTCTCCTGAACACAGAGTAAATTAATATATACTCATAGACCAATTCAAACCTAGAAATATAATATAGCCAAGGTAAATCCAGTTACACAAAACGATTCTACATGGTCATGGTAAAGCTGAGACCACTTCAGGAACTTCTGCCTAGAGTCTGAGAGTTAAACATCACTCACTACCCTAAAAGAGCAAAGCAGAGAAATCACGTTAGAATTTCAAAAGACAAAGAAAAACCCCTTGATGAAACTAAAAAAAAAAAAAAAAAAAAAAAAATGACAAAAAGAAAACTCAGAGAAACAGAGGAACTTTCTTAATCTGACAAGAAACAAAACTCCTAACAACAAAGAACCCCTTGGGCAACCATGTTACCTAATTGCATAATGCTGCACTCTATTCCTCTGAGGTCAGGAGACAAGGGTAATTGTTTTTGTTTCTGTTACATTTTATTAGAGGCCTTAGCTGGTGCAAGGAATCAAGAAAAAAAGGAGATTAAAAGATGTATGAACTGTAAAGGAACGGCAGCTACTAGCAGAGAGCAGTTTGGTTCTCTCTTGCAGAGTTGAACTGATGTATGGTCTACGATCCGGGACTTCTCCCTGTGTGCACACAGCCTGGAGACATTTTACACTGGCACAACACAAAACACGCATGAGATGGTGTATAGTAGCATTATTCATGAGAGCAGAAAACCAGGGAAACATTCCAAATGCCAGTCAAGAGCAGATGATCAGCTGTAGTCTGTCACTGGTGGAAATGAATGGATTCTACAGCTACTCTCATCCATATGGACAAACCTCACAAAATAGTAAGCAAAGAGATAGAAGAACACCTGTGTCAGAGCTACGCTCACAAAAGGCTGAATGGAGTTAAAGAAGACATTCCTTAGGAATACACGTGGGTGATAAAACTATAAAGTCAAGACCAAATAGCTGCTGAGGAGGATGAGGAGACACTGTGGGCAAGCTGGTACCAACTGGCTGTAACAGCCTTCTGATGCTTCAGGTTGCATGTATGCACTGTGTATGTGCTCTGGTATGCCTCATTTAAGCATCTTCTCATTCTTCTTTCTAAGAAAAAGGTTTATCTATTTTTATTTTATGTGTATTTGAGTTTTCACCTGCATGTACGTATATTCACCAATGTGTGCAATATTCAAGGAATCCAGAAGAGGGCACTGGATCTCCTGAAACTGAAGTCATTAGCAAGTGAGCCACCATATGGGTGCTGGGGATCAGAGCTGGGTCCTCTGGAAGAGCAACCTGTGTTCTTAACCATTGAGCCATCTCTCCAGGCCCTAAAACATCTTTTCAAAAGCATTTCCCTTTGTATCTCATTACTAGTTTACAGAAAATGCAAAGAACAGAGGAATGTATTAAATAACATTGTGATTGGCTAAGCCCAAACTGGGCCAAGTTATTTTATTATCACAAATCCTAAGGGGGGGGAAAAAAAAGAAGAAATCAATCAATTAAAGAAGGTGGTAAGTGATATACTAATCAATTGCTACAAATGAGCTTATTTAAATGTTCAAACTGATAAAAGATTAAATGACAGATGACAATTGCCAATATGCACGAATTAACTAGATAGCTCAGGATAAGGACTTACTCTTGATTTGGGGGCATGTAGTGATGGCATAATATGTTTAAAGCAGGCAGGGCAGTCCTTGGAGCTGGAAGTGCAGTTCCACAGCACAGTGACTGCCTAGCTTATGAACGGCCTAGGCTGAATCCTAGCACTGAAAAAAAAATTAAAAAGTTTTTTTTTTTTTTTAAATTAAAAGAGGGGTAGTTAAAAACATGTAGGGCTGGGTGTGGTAGCCCATAACTTTAATCTCAGCACTCTGGAGGTAGAGGCAGGTGGATCAATGTGAGTCTGAGGCCAGCCTAGTCTATACAGTGAGTTCTAGGACAGCCAGAACTACATTGAGAGACCTAGTCTCAAAACAAAACAGCAATGCCAGGCAGTGGTGGTGTACGCCTTTAATCCCAGCACAGAGGCAGGCGGATCTCTATGAGTTCGAGGCCAGCCTGGTCTACAGAGTGAGTTCCAGGACAGCCAGGGCTACACAGAGAAACCCTGTCTCTAAAAACAAACGAACAAAAGAGAAAACCACAAGACAACCCTCCCCCCAAAAAAACCAAACTAAAAATCCTATTTGTAAAATTATATCATACCTAAGATTTGATCTAAGATAGTCCTGGATGGGAGGGATGATATGAGGTAAAGAAGATTGCCTATGAGCTGAGAATTATTGATGGTAATAATGGTTGTGTAGGTTTTGCTATGTTTTCTATATGTATATGTTTTCAATTTTGAGTAATAACATATAAAATAAAAACCCCCGCACAAGTAAGGGGAGGAACTCTGGCTAAATCAGGACATGCTCTGAAAGGAGAATCAAAATAAGGAGTGTGGGGTTTGGGATTCCCTCTCTTATCTCGCTCAGAATAGCATCAGTTTTTCCCAGCAACAACCCAGACCCACATTTCTCAAACTTCAATGTGTTTATGAATCACCCAAGGTTCTTGTTAAACAGTGGGTGAGGATGCAGAAGGCCTGGGGGTGGGGTGGGGACCTGGAAGCCAGCCTTCCTACCAAGTGTGCAGAAGGCCTGGAGGGGTGGGGACCTGGAAGCCAGCCTTCCTAGCAAGTGTGCAGGTGATGCAGAGGAAACTGAAGCTCCCAGCAGGCTATCTGGCAGAACTCGGTCTCCTGGGGTTGGGTGATGTGAAGTATGCCTGTAATCCTAGCACACAGAAGGCGGAGGCAGGGGCCTCTCCCATCTCAGGCCAGCCTGGGATGCAGCTCTTTCACTCACTCTGACTTCTACTGCTTGGAGAGCTCCCCGGTTCTCCATCACTGCTCGTGGTCTTACTCTGCTTTGGTAGAATCCGTGGCTCACCTTCCATTCCTCTCCTCAGCA